>JADPWL010003071.1:91856-102780 GCA_019059595.1 Marasmia exigua
AAAACCCTAAAATTACTCTAGTATCCCTAAAATAAAAGTTTTCGTTAAGAAAATTTTTCACCCCCAAATTTCACCCCCAACCCCTAAAATTTTATTTTTTCCTAAATTTTCCAAATTTGGTCTAGTTAGTGTTTCGAAGTGTTTGAGCAGCAAAATTTTAATTTCCTTAAATTTTGTCTTGTGTCGTCTATCTTCTCTTGGCACCGAACAGGGTTTTTCGCATCACGTCGTTCTTTTCCCCCTGCTCGGTGTTAACATAAGAAAGTCTTCGTTGTTGTTGTTATTGTCCATAGTTGTCCTTGTTTTACCCAAAATGAGCAAGCGTCGCTCAGGCGGGGGCGCCGGTGGCGGCCCGCCAAAGACCGCCTCTCAGCCCGCCGCAAAAAAGGATCCTATCCCCAAACCCAAAGTTACCCCCTCCACTTCCTCTTCCCAACCCCAAACATTACCCACACCTAAAACCCAGCCAGAACCCCCCCAAATTCCCCAAAAACCTAACCCTACTGAACCAATTTACGCGAAGAGAGGTGTCTTGCCTCAAAGTTCCCCCTCAAAATTGTCCAGCAAACCCTTAGTGCGGGGACTCGACATACATCACCGTGCAAGAATCGCCCTCCTATACGAAATCCAGGTAGTGGATGAGGCGATAAATGCCGGCAAGTCCCTCACTCGAGAGGGTAAACTCGAGATCAAGGAGGCCATCACTAGCATGAGGCGGATGGTAATTGAGGCCGAAAATGAGGCCAAGAGGCTAATAGAGGAGGCGGATGTGGACACTCTTGCCGGGATGACCACCTCTATTGCAACGTTAGCCCCTGAACCTCCGACCCTTGAAGCGGTAAAGGAGATGGTTGCCCAGACGGTTCAAGCCGAGTTGAAGCCTTTCCTTACCGCCATCAAGGATACTTTCGACGCCCAGCCCCGAACGGCCGCAGACCTGGAGTTGACTGTAAGAACTGTGCTTCATCCTGAACTACAGATTCTCCGCGAAGAGGTCCAAGACCTTCGCGAGACGGTCCTCGCAGAGGTGCGCCTGAACCGGGAGGAATTCGCCTCGGCTACTCTCGATACTGGCCTCCTGGCTCCTCCGAAGCCGAAGGAGAAGTATGGGCTTGACCGTTCTGGATCCATTCACGCCTATGTTGATCCGTCGCCTGTGGTGCCCAGAGAACCGCCGAAACCCACCCGCCCGGCCCTATATATAACCGTCACTACCCCCAAAGATCCAATCACTGACCCCAACGTAGCCATCCAGAAATGGAAGAGGACCGTGTCTTTTAGACGCTCCGGTTTCGCTCCAGAGCGAATCGTACCCATGGCCCAAAATCGCTTTAGGGTCGAGTTTTCCAATCAGGAAATGGTGGAAAAAACGGCGAAGTGCACCAACAAAAAGGCCGAATTTGTAGCCACTCCAGTCAGGTACAAAAAACCCCTCATGATCCTCAAGGGAATCCCAATCGAGATTCCCGAGAGGGACCTCGTGGGCTACCTTGAGGGCCAAAATCCTATAGAGGGAGTGCGCCTGTGCTACTTGACGGCCAACAAGAAACCCGGCCTCTATAATGCCGTGATAGAAGTGGGCCCGAAAATCAGGAAGCATATCATTGGACGAGGCGGGCGTCTAAGTCTTGGACATGGTTCTGTCCATGTCTCTGACCAGACGAGGTTCGTCCAATGCTATGCATGCCTGGGCTTCGGCCACACACGGCAAAAATGCACAAACCCCCGACGACCCTGCAGTTATTGTGGAGAACTTAACCACCAATACAAGGATTGCCCACGTAAAGATGAACCGCGAACAGAGTACCTTTACTGTATTAACTGCGAGGACGCGGATGCAGACGTAGCATACCATTCGGCCACAGATCGAGAAAGATGTCCCACATTAAGAAACGCAATGATGAAAGCAGACTTTGGCACCATGTATGAAGAACCCCCTGAAATTCCAGTACCCCTTCTCGCCCAAATAAGAACCCCATCCACCCTCTCCCTAACCAATTAAGTGATAAAAACATTTCTATCCCTAAAACCCACGAAATCCCTAAAAATATTAATATCCAAAAATTGACTTTACCCCTTTTCCAACCCCCCCAACTTTATCCCACCCAATTAATTCCCTTCCTCCCTTTTTCAAAATTCCAAATTCCTTTCTTATTTGAATTTGCTTCATGCAAGAGTATATTTCTTTTGAGTACAGCATCCAAGATCCTGGACTTCCATATCCGGGGACCCGTCAGCGCCCTCTAGAGAGGGCAATTAAAAAAAAAAAAAAAAAAAAAAAAAAAAAAAAAAAAAAAAAAAACCTAACCTAACCTAACCTAACCTAACCTAACCTAACCTAACCTAACCTAACCTAACCTAACCTAACCTAACCTAACCTAACCTAACCTAACCTAACCTAACCTAACCTAACCTAACCTACTAACCTAACCTAACCTAACCTAACCTAACCTAACCTAACCTAACCTAACCTAACCTAACCTAACCTAACCTAACCTAACCTAACCTAACCTAACCTAACCTAACCTAACCTAACCTAACCTAACCTAACCTAACCTAACCTAACCTAACCTAACCTAACCTAACCTAACCTAACCTAACCTAACCTAACCTAACTAACCTAACCTAACCTAACCTAACCTAACCTAACCTAACCTAACCTAACCTAACCTAACCTAACCTAACCTAACCTAACCTAACCTAACCTAACCTAACCTAACCTAACCTAACCTAACCTAACCTAACCTAACCTAACCTAACCTAACCTAACCTAACCTAACCTAACCTAACCTAACCTAACCTAACCTAACCTAACCTAACCTAACCTAACCTAACCTAACCTAACCTAACCTAACCTAACCTAACCTAACCTAACCTAACCTAACCTAACCTAACCTAACCTAACCTAACCTAACCTAACCTAACCTAACCTAACCTAACCTAACCTAACCTAACCTAACCTAACCTAACCTAACCTAACCTAACCTAACCTAACCTAACCTAACCTAACCTAACCTAACCTAACCTAACCTAACCTAACCTAACCTAACCTAACCTAACCTAACCTAACCTAACCTAACCTAACCTAACCTAACCTAACCTAACCAACTCGATTTTCAATCGCCTAGAAGAGGACTACACTCTCCCAATTTTCGCCAAAGATAGCCTATAATTAATCCTTTCAAACAACCAAAACTCGAAAGACCCCTCTTAATACTTTCAGAGATATTAATTTTTACAACTTTGAGATTTTCACTCACCCTGAATTTTTGGATCGGCAATATCAAACCCGTTCGACACACCCTTGACCGGAATTTTCAATAATTAATTTAAAATACTTCTACTTCATATTTTTCTAAAATTCTTTTTACGTAATTTAGTTCCGTTTATCAGCTTTCCGCTGACACCATTTTCATCCACATCCAATAATATTTAGACACCCAAAATCAACTTTGAAATTTTGCGGAAAATTTTCCATAGTAAAAATTCCGGACCTTAGGTGCACTTTTGACGGAATTTTACTATGGAAAATTACGTAATTTGAAAATTGACTTTTTTGTTATTAGAGATTTTTGAGAAATTCTTTTTGTAATAGTTTTGGACAGTTATAAAACCATTTTTAGCTTTTTAAAATTTTTGATTTTTCTTAGGTTTCAGTATATTTCTGGACTTTGAAAATTTCCGTTTTGGTGATTGTTCGGACAAGTTTTGCTCACTTAAATTCAACATCTTTTCATTAGTAGTTTACAGTTGTTTTTAGTTGGAAATAGTTAGTTTTAGTATTATATATTACGGTTTAGTCCTTATATATTTAGTTTCAGCCCTTATATACTTACTTATATACTTACAAAAATTTTCTTTAGATTCAGTTTTCTTCCTCTTCTTTGTTAATTCTTCCCTTTTTGCGTTTGGAAAGTTGAGTTAATCTCCCCCCCCCCCCCTTTCGTATTGCAATATGTCATCCAAGGACACTGCCCCCAAGCCTGTTCCCGCAAAAGCTGATGATGTAGTGGACATCGCTTCCGCTGGGAATGTACTTCGCAGGCTGGCGGGCTTCATTTGTGCCTCGGTGGATGCAAATCAATCGGTCACAAGACAAAATAAGACCGAGATCAAGAATGCAGCCGCCGAGATCACGAAGATATCCGTCCTGCTGTTGGATGGGCACGTTCTTGGTGCGGACGGTCCAAGCTTTAGCGGCGACCCCCGACCACGAACTGCCTCTCCACCTCCCCCTCCCCCACCCGCACTAGATGCAAGCACAGATCCGCAATTTATGACCCCGCAGGCTCTCAAGGACTTGGTATCGTCTTGCATGCGATCAGAATTGAGGGCCTTCAAGCCTGATCTTGTCTCCAGCATCAACGTCTCCTCGCCAGGCACTTCTCCGCGTGAATCTAATCACGAAATCATCTCTACCTTCCGCGAGGAGATGAAGAAGCTTAAAGACGGGATCAACCCCAAAGTCCCTTCAACACCAACGGCTCGTAACGCGTCTTATGCGTCAATGCTGGCGGCACCTGCCCCCAAGAAAAACGTCCCACTGAAGCCGGCAATTATTGTCAAGTCCACAGATAGCAATAAGAAGCCCCAGGAAGTGTTGGACGAGTGGAAGAAAAATGTTTCTTTCAAGGCGCAAGGATACGCCCCAGCCAAAATTCAGCCTGTCTCCAATGGCAAAGTCAGGATTGAGTTCGACAGCGCAAAGCAGTGCCAGGAAACCATCTCCCGCACAAAGAACGTCCCTGGTTTAGATGCTGAAGAGGCCAAACGCCGACCGCCTCTACTTATCGTTAAAGGCATCCCCAAGGACGTGAAACGCGAGGAGTTGGTTGACATCATCAAGGGTCAAAACACCGTAGAAGACCTCCGACTCTGCTTCCTGTTGTCGAACCGCAACGACAAATTATACAATGCGGTTATTGAAGTCCGCCCCGAATCGCGCCGCCAGATAATGGAGAGTGGCAAGATAAACATTGAGCATCAGAGGGTACATGTTGAGGACTACTCTCGGTTCGTGCAGTGCTTCAGGTGTCTCCAATATGGACACACCAGAGGCAAATGCACGGCCGAGGTAACTCCCTGCGCCCACTGTGCCAAGGTAGATCATGCCACCCAGAATTGCCCCAATAAAGAGAACGAGAAAAAGTGGAAGTGCTACAACTGCCAGAAGCACAACGAGAAGTCCGGCACCACCTCGGATGTTAAGCACAGCGCAACTAATGCTAATGTTTGCCCCCGCATCAAACTTATGAAGAGCCGCATAGACCAACAGACTGACTATGGATATTAAAGTACACAAAATCAAAATAATGCAATGTAATTTAAACAGATGTTATCTAGCTCACTCTGAGTTCTTACAATATTTCACCTCCCACGATTACTCCATAGCACTAATTTCGGAACCATATACTGGCAGACACTCCACTGTTCGACCCATCCCCAACATAGACATTTACCAATTCAGAACGACAGACAAGGTTAAAGCTTGTATTTTCGTCAAGAGCTCCCTTGGTTTCACACTTGGTATGGCACATCTATCCACCTCTAACCTAGCAGTAATTCAGCTGACCATCGGTCAGCGATTACTACACATTGCTTCGGCCTACATCGAACCCAATGTAGACAAACATGGTACCTTGGGAGCCATTGACAAGTACCTCCT
Source organism: Marasmia exigua (assembly GCA_019059595.1). Taxonomy (NCBI): domain Eukaryota; kingdom Metazoa; phylum Arthropoda; class Insecta; order Lepidoptera; family Crambidae; genus Marasmia; species Marasmia exigua. The sequence goes on from JADPWL010003071.1 coordinate 97,522, forward strand.
TTCTACAACGGGCTCATACCGGATACTGGGAGGCGACCTCAACGGGAAGCACCCAGAGTGGGGAGAGCCAGTTTCTGATGTCCGAGGAGAGGATATCGCTACTATGGCGTCATCTTACGGCATGACTATTGCCAACATTGGCAATATTCCAACATTTGAAGCCACACGCCATGGAGCACACTGCTCATCCATCGTAGACGTCACACTTGTCTCCGACAACCTCACCACTCTTCTCCAAAACTGGCATGTAAACCTGACGGCCTGTCCCACTTCAGATCATAACTCAATTGAATATACCATATCGAACAAATACAAAATCTCCAAATCTATTGCAACATCCACTTTTAAATATAACACCAAGAGAACTGACTGGAATATATACAAAGAAAACTTAAACAAAATTATAGATGAACAGGAATTTAAAATGGAACTACCGGACAATTGCAATAAAGAACAAATAAACTATATATTACAAGATTTGATAGACATAATGGAACAGGCCTGTCGGACTACATTCCCCAAAAGAGCCCCTAATGCTGGCTTCAACCCCTGGTGGAACGACAGCTTAGAGGCACTTAAGAAGGACGTTATTAAAGCCCACCATCGACTTCATGATTTAAAGGTCTCAGGACGCCCAATAGACGATGCACTCAGGCATCTCAAAGAGGTCAGATCCACCTATGCTGGAGAACTCTCTAAGGCGTCGACTCAGCACTTTAGAGAGTTCTGTAATACACAGGGCAAGGAGAATGTCTGGTCCCTGACGAACAGGATTATCAAAGACTCTCCGAAACAACAGCCTCCTCAAACCCTGAGAATCGGAAACCAGTTTACAAATACCTCTCAATCTACAGCCGACGCCCTTCTTAATCATTTTTACCCTGACGACACAGAAGACATTACCGACAGACAGAAGGCACTTCGAACCGACTCTAATGTCCCAATCAACACACAAGATGATCCACTATTCACTGCAGATGAAGTTGAAGAATGCTTCCATTCCATGAACCCAAACAGAGCCCCCGGATTCGACCACTTCACCTCTGACATCTGCTACAACACCTTCAAAGCGATGCCCACATTCATCACCGAATTGCTCAACCGCTGTATGGAGCTAAGCTACTTCCCAGACTCCTGGAAGTTAGCAATTGTAAAAATACTGCCGAAGCCGAACAAGGACGACCCAAATGACCTGTCTTCTTACCGTCCCATTGGCCTACTGCCGGTGTTCGGTAAGCTGATGGAAAAACTCATCATCAAACGACTCGTCTACCATCTTGAGAAGTCGTCCAAATATAGTAGTAAGCAGTATGGCTTCAAACAGCAGGTCTCGACAGTTGACGCCCTCCAGGACGCAGTTAACTTTATAAAGAATGCGAAAGAGGAGAAGCAGCAAGTGATCGCAGTGTCACTAGACATAAAGTCTGCTTTCGACCACGCCTGGTGGCCCCTCCTCTTGCATCGACTCCGACTGGCAGGCTGCCCTCGCAACATCTACCAGCTCATCCGGAGCTATCTGGAGAACAGAAGGTCAACCTTGAGGTTTGGCGACTCCGAAGCCACTAAAACCACAACTAAAGGATGCATTCAAGGCTCTGTATGCGGACCCACGTTCTGGAATCTAATTCTGGACGAATTGCTTGAAAAGTCCCTTCCACCTGGGACCCGCATACAGGCTTTCGCGGATGATGTGCTGCTGCTCGTCACGGCCCCAACCACGGACGAAATAGAGGCTCTCACAAACGAAGCACTCCAAATCATCCATGACTGGGGAAAGGAGGCAAAGCTTTCCTTTGGCCCGTCAAAAACGCAAGCGATTGCGTTCACCGCTTCATCAAACTCTGCTCAAATAATTATGGACAATACACTGATCTCGTTTCACCCCGAAATCAAACTACTTGGAGTCATAATTGATGCTAAATTGAAATTCATAGCTCACAGTAAGTACCTCATCAACAAAACTACTAAACTCTACAAGAAATTGTCACAGTTTGTGAGGCCCACATGGGGCATACACCCAGAAAACGTAGAGACCATCTATCGCCAAGTAATACAACCAATGTATACATATGCAGCGGGCATCTGGGGTTCTGCGACACAGTTTTACGCTGTTAGGAGGGCTCTGAGATCCTTTCAGCGGCAATTCGCCATTCGATCGATCAGGGCGTTCCGCACAGTGTCTGCTGCATCGGCTATAGCGCTTGCCCAATTTACACCACTGCACTTGATGATTCAAGAGGCTATGCAGATCCATCAGGTGAAAACTACAGGAGTTTTCGAGGGTCTGCCAAATGACATCACGCTCAGGCGTAGAATCCCGATTGTCAACCTCCTCCATCCAGCCTCAAGAGTCACCATTGAATACGAAGAGGCTAACAATCAGGAAGAAGCGGATGCACTCACACATAACGCCCCCATTCGGATATACACCGATGGGAGCAAACAAGATGACGGAACAGTCGGCTCAGCTGCAGTCATCTATACACCCAACAGAAACCCCATAGTGAAGAAAAATAAACTTGCTCGTACATCTACTGTTTTCATCTCGGAATTGACAGCAATTGAAACTGGGCTGAGTTGGCTGCTCCACCACAGAGACAAACAAGATACTGTCATTGCGACTGATAGCCTGTCCTCTCTCAAAGCCCTACAAGATCGAAGCAACACAGATCCCACAGTTTGCGCAATCCATCATATGCTACATACGCTCCGAACCACAACCCCCATCAAAGTTGACTTCATATGGGTCAAAGCACATGTGGGCATTGAGGGTAACGAGCTCGCAGACAAGTATGCAAAAGAAGCAGCCGCAATGAGAACTCCTAATACCACCAATGAATTCCCTATTTCCTATGTTAAGCGTGAGATCAAGCAAACCAATGCAACTAAATGGCAGCAAGAGTATGAACAAGAAGCACAATTTTCGCAAATCTACCATTGGTTCAAAAACATCAAGGAAATAGAGGATTTTAGACAAGCGTTCCCGATATCTTTCGAAATGACACAAATTATCACAGGCCATGGCTTTCATAAGTCATACCTAAACCGCTTTAAAATCATTGACAACGACCGCTGTCCATGTGACAACATTAGTGTGCAAAATATTGAACATCTCCTCAAACAATGTCCCATCTTCGGCAAAGTCAGAAATGACCACCTCATAGTTTGCAATAATCTAAGAATCGAACCTTTTATAATCCCATCTATCATATCCAAAAATGAAAGTACAGATACATTCTCGAAATTAGTAACATCCATAGTATCCCAACTTAAGAAGATCAATAAAACTTAGTAGTATCCAAATTCGATGCAAAAAGCTACACATGTCCCTGTATCCTATAGCAGGGACAAACTATTCAACTGTCCCCACTGAACTAAAAATAATCCAAATTTGTAAAACACAATAATCCTTTGAACCGAACTTGGAAAAAAAAAAAAAAAAAAAAAAAAAAAAAAAAAAAAAAAAAAAAACCTAACCTAACCTAACCTAACCTAACCTAACCTAACCTAACCTAACCTAACCTAACCTAACCTAACCTAACCTAACCTAACCTAACCTAACCTAACCTAACCTAACCTAACCTAACCTAACCTAACCTAACCTAACCTAACCTAACCTAACCTAACCTAACCTAACCTAACCTAACCTAACCTAACCTAACCTAACCTAACCTAACCTAACCTAACCTAACCTAACCTAACCTAACCTAACCTAACCTAACCTAACCTAACCTAACCTAACCTAACCTAACCTAACCTAACCTAACCTAACCTAACCTAACCTAACCTAACCTAACCTAACCTAACCTAACCTAACCTAACCTAACCTAACCTAACCTAACCTAACTAACCTAACCTAACCTAACCTAACCTAACCTAACCTAACCTAACCTAACCTAACCTAACCTAACCTAACCTAACCTAACCTAACCTAACCTAACCTAACCTAACCTTTTTTTTTTTTTTTTTTTTTTTTTTTTTTTTTTTTTTTTTTTTTTTTTTTTTTTTGTTGACCCGGTGGAAATGCCGCCGGCTCACTGACAGGAGCCGACGGTCGGCGCCGGTTGGTCGGCGCCGCCTTATCGCACACCCGGCCGCTGGGAGTCGACCGGGTAGTGTGGGCTCTCCCCTGGATTGGGCCTCTGCTAATCAGAGGCCGTCCCAAGGGCATACCCACTAAAACCACCGGGGCTTTTTCATTCAACGCCCGCTAAGTCGGGACGGAACGCGGGATTACCACCAGGCTGCCACCGCGAACCGTCCTGGGCGAAGAGGCTCGCCAACACGGCCTCTCTTCCAAACATCGGTCCTTAGGACCCAGGGCCTCTCCCACGGCCCACCAACTCCACCCCCCGAATGGCATCCACACTGCTGGCTGCAGTGGCAGAATACCGCCGGGAGGAGAACTGCAGGTACCCCTCCCCACCCATACACTGCTGGCTGCAGTGCCGAGTGGGTTGGGGAAACAAAACCTGCAGGCTTCAACACGAAGCCGGCCGCAAGTCCCAACTCCGCTGGATGCGGAGCCAGGAAAATTGGCACGCCGGACTGCCGCCGAGCCACTCTGGCTGAGAAACTCGACGCAGAACCTCCGAAACACGGCCTTTCGGCCACCGAGCCCGCGGGCTCTCCACTCAGGAAGGGGCGGGCACCTGACGAAGCGTGGCCAGACTGGGAGGGGCTGGACTGGACACTGAAGCCCTCAGTCGTCCGACATCCCCCCAACTGCCACTGGTCCTGAGCCGCCTTAAATGCGCAGGCAATTTCGGCACAACCACTTTCGTGGGGGTGCCGTAGGGCCTCCACCGGCCAGAGACGGCATGTCGAGGAGGATAACAAGGGGCAGGGTTCACCCCTAGCGCACTAGGCGTGAACCCTACCGTCCGACCTCGGCCGATGGGACGTGGGAGTCCCCGGGATTATGTCCGAAGACTACTCACTTCTCGACCCCCGCCGGTCGGTTAAGGCAAGCGGGAGGAGCAGGGCCCTTAACGGCTCAGCCCATCCGGATAACTGCCGGTGGGAGGCCCAGGCCCGCGCATAGCCAACCAAAAACTCCGGGGGTGGCAGAACACCCCCCCACCGAACGCCTCGCTCCGGAAGGAGCGGTCCACTCAGAGACCTAGACCGAGCCCGGCCTAGGTCCGTAGGGGGGGTTACAAGCCATAACCCCCCCTCCATGTGTGGCAGCCGTCGGCCGTCGGGCAGCAATATGGCTAGCGCGCCAAATTACTACCGCCGTTTCCCATGGACCCAGGA
>JADPWL010003071.1:109700-140001 GCA_019059595.1 Marasmia exigua
ACATCTTTTAGCTAGCTTTAAATTATTAAATTACTTTGGCATCATATTGAAATAAATGAACATTATGAACAAAAACGTTGGAGGGAGGGAAGGACGGCCGTTGGCCTGCAGTAGGACTTTGTCTTTAAAATTTGAGGTTTCCCCTCTATTTTTATAGGATCCCATCATCAGATCCTGATATCCTTATCATGGTACCATTACGGGACTATCTACTTTCGAACTAAAAAATAATCATCTAAATCGGTTCATAAATGGCAAAGTAATCGGCAAACAAACATAAAAAAAATATATACATGTCGAATTGAGAACCACCTCATTTTTTTTAAAGTCGGTTAAAAAGTATAAATCAAATGCTCTGACCTAATTTCGTACTAAGTAACACTTGTGTCACAGTATTCAGATAACAAAATTGACATAAAATAAGATGCCTAAATACATTTACACCCAGACATTATAGCAAACACAAATGTTCGTCACACGAATGATTGTGTCAGACTGGGAATCGAACCCACGACTTTTGGTGCAAAATAGATATAACATAAAATCGCAAAAAAATCTGATCCCAAACTATGGTATTTTGATAAAGTACGGAAACTTGAAAATTGTCCTTTTGATATTTGATAACTTTTACATTCGTTTAATAAGTTATATCTATAATAATATAGCTCACCATCTGTTGGTGACCATCGATTCTTTCTGCAAGTGCGACTCCGCTTCATATATATTATCGATGGCTTCGCTCATTGCACCAACTCTGGTCCGCTGCGTCGTAGTCTCCAGCGCCATCTGTAAACATTTAGTCAACTTTCTTAGAATTTCTGTCTGAAAATCATTAGCGTCGAGTTTACTTACATTACTATACAGTGGTCAAGTAACTTCGTCAAGTCTTCTCGTCACCCATCTCTCAGTCTTAAGTCATAGGTCTTCGACCAGTGCGTCCTTCCGGTCATGACTTACGGTGCCGAGACGTGGACACTCACGGCTGGACTAGTCCACCGGTTCAAAGTCGCTCAAAGAGCTATGGAAAGGGCTATGCTCGGAGTATCTCTGAAGGACCGCATCAGAAATGATGTAATCCGACAGAGAACCAGAGTCACCGACATAGCCCACCGAATTAGCAAACTGAAGTGGCAGTGGGCTGGTCATATTAGCCGCAGAACTGACAGCCGTTGGAGCCGTAAAGTCCTTGAGTGGAGACCGCGACTCGGTAAGCGTAGTGTAGGACGCCCTGCGACAAGATGGGATGATGACATTCGAAGGCTGGCTGGTGTGGGCTGGATGAGAGTGGCCGAAAATCGGGAGCAGTGGCGTGCATTAGGGGAGACCTATGTCCAGCAGTGGACGAGTGTGGGTTGCTGATAATTATACCGTGGTAACCCTGACTCAATGATGTGGTGTTGTTATTGATTTCTTTGAAAGGGTTCGAATTAAATGTAAAAGTTATGGATAATTATGACAAGTTAGAGAATGCCAGTATATTTTCAAAATAAATTATTCGTAAATAGAATACTGTAATCAAATTCTCATAAAATAAAGCTTGATTCTTACCTCATTTATACACAATCAGTGTGATTGTAGTGTACGACGCCATCAAGCTAGATGGAGGGACCATCCGCGCCAGACGAACATCCCAAGAGGCCTGCGTCCTGCAGTGGACGGCTCCAGGCTGTTGGTGAACATTATCTATGACGGAGAGGCCCCCGCCGGTCACCCAGCGGAAATAAAAGAACTTTGATACGCACATGTATACATATAATATAGTATAATAATATTTACAACCGTCTGGCACAACTTAATCGATAAATTACAATTTTAATCAACAGATCTACACAATTCCGAGATTCTACGTTACTCCGTCGCTCAGCGCGCGACCCACACGACCCACGGTACTACCCGAGGTACTACCCGTACTACCCGAGGTACTACCCGTACTACCCGAGGTACTACCCGTACTACCCCGCAGGGACCTGGCAGCAAGCGATAGCCACCGATACCAGGACTAGTAAGTACCTACTTCGAGCAATCAGTGTCAAAGTTATTTTAACATAAAAAAGAAATTTAAAATCTTGGCTTTTAGAAGAAATAAGTATTACATTTACGTCAAATAAAAATAATTTAACTAATATTAAATAATCTACTCATGTAACCACATATTTAACTTCATAAAAACATTTTTCATAAATAAATAAATAAGACATTTTTATTCTTTAGATGGTCAAATTTTGTGATGTCTTCGTAAAATTGTAGTGTAAATCACAGGCACGTATATATAAAGTGTTTTCTACATGAAAACTTTTTAACCATAATATATCGTCAACTCAATTTTAATATTAAAATTTCCAATTGATTGAATTTTAATATTGAAATTTCAAAATTTATTGAGGAATCTAAAAACAATACTTTGATGTAAATTCAGACCTTATATTAATTTCTAAAATATTTTTTTTATAATTTAAGATTTCTCCCGAATTTTAGGTAAATAACTAAATTATATACTATCATATAAAAATTAAGTTAACGATATTGTACTTTGTTACGTTTCACAAGTATAAAAAAAAGTTATAAAAAATATACAAAATTGATCAAATTTCATATGATAAGGTAATTTTATACATTCAGTAATGATAAAAAATAAATAAATTCATATAAAAATAATAATGAGTACACTTTGATTTTTAATTAATTAGACTGAATAAAGACCAGTTACCATAAAATTTTACTTTTGATAGATGTAAAAATGTACATAAAAATGTATGGAAACTTGACATTTGCATCCGTCAGTTCTTACCATAACAGGCCATAACAAGTTATCATTGAACTATAGATCAGTACCTGCAGGTCGTCAGGTCGTCGGGTTGTCGCGCGGCGAGCGAGGGTCACTTTGTACTTGTTGTCTCGTATCGACGAACAGTAAAAACTCACTTATTAAAAATAATTTTTCTCCGTAAGTATGGCACGCGCCGGTACAGTCGGCGCAGTGCAGGCGGCGCGGTACAGTCGGCCAGCTAGCTGGCGCACTTGGTCTTGCCGTCGAGCAGCTTGCGCCACAGGTCGAACTGCTCGTGGAAGCGCACCATGTGGATGGCCACGCCGCGCTGCACCGCGCACGGGTGCGCCGCCACCTGCGCCGCGGGACACTATGTAGGTAACTACTTCACTACAAGAACACTTGCAAATACATGAACAGAAATATATACGACAGACTATCAAGGGAGCGTTCAAGTATTACGTAACGCAATTTTTGAAGATTTTTGACATTACAGTATGAAATAACACCGAATACAGGAATGTGCTGCATAAACACTACAAATACTGAAAACAAAACATTAAATGACGTACAATACAATATAGGGATTCCTCGTGAAATATGAACTAAAAGGTTTGCCAACTTTCGAGAACAAATTAAAAAGGTTGCCAATTTGGGAGTTTTAATTCCCTAATTTTTAATTCAAAGAAAGAAACAATGTTACGTAATGTGTTGTAAGAAAGACCCCCTCCCGCCCCTGTAACGTATCGTAACGTTTTATACTTGAACGCTCCCCAAGCAGACTTCGCCCCTTGCTGATAGGCCCAAAGATAAAACAAAGTTTAATGATTGGCTAAGCGCACTCCGCTTCTCCCTCGCGACCCCCGATGCATGGCTAGGTGGAATTTGTGGTGTAAAAACTATAAGAGTGTTGTCCTACCTTGCGGTTGTAGAACTCGGGCGCGTGTTTGCGGCGCACGCCGAGGCTGTCGGCCACGACGCCCGTCACGAACACGTCCTCCAGCCGCAGGTACGGCAGCGCGCCCGCCGCCGCCAGCATGGGCCGCACCTGCCCACACACACATCATCGTCATCATCACTTGCTGGACATAGGCCTCCCCCAATGTTATCCACACAGATCAGTCCTGTGCCGCCCGCATCCACTGGATTCCCGCGATCTTCATCAGATCATCGGTTCACCTTGTGGGGGACGCCACGGCTGCGACTTCGTGTACGTGGTCTCTACTCGAGGACCTTTCCGCCGCGGCCGTCTGTTCTCCTCGCTATGTGCCCTGCCCATTGCCACTTGAGGCATGCAATCCTTTGGGCTATGTCTGTGAACCACAAAAACACACAACACCGACAACATCTTCAGTCTAATCTATTTGCAATGACCAGGCTTATAAACAACAAACCAACATTCATACGATTGGGAGCTAATATCGACGTTTTAAGGGCGTGTCTGTGCAGCAAAAAGGCATTACAAAAATTAATCTCGAGACTAGTATAAAGGAAACAAGCAAATAGTTTAACATTATACCGAACGATGTCACTATGCATTGCGTAACAATGAGCCCAAAAATATTATACAAATGTAACATTTGTTCTGACTTCCGTTACTTTCTGTAACGGAAGTCAGAAAAAATGTTACATTTTATTCGTCTTCCTTATCAACTCATCTGAGCGTATCATTTGCAGTTGCATCCAAAACCAGTACTTCAGAACCGGGGCTACACTTAGACCATGATCCAAGATTTGATAAGTCTAGTAATTACAATGAAATGACTTCCGTCTAAACTTCGCTACTTCTAGATTGGCGAACTAGAGCTACTACTCACCTGGGTACACTTCAATATTTATCTATAGGATGAGAATGTGTCCAAAACGTTCAAGATTTACGATGCTTTCCCTCATCGAAAAACTAAGAGTAGAAAACCGTTTACATCATCATTTATCTTTAACCGCCCGGTTACAGTGTTCAATCTATCTATTGTTTGCCAAAACAGATATAAAAAATTCTATGTATGTATTTGCCGTATTCTCGTATAAAATTAGTTATTAATCGATCTTAGCAATAAGTTGCTTACAATGATTTCTTATCTTATCTTACATATGGTAGCTAGAAAAAAAGTATGTTTTTTTCTTTGAATTAAATCAGACATACATTTTTGAAACAAAATACAAATCTAAATAAGTTTATCTCTTTAGAATAGATGAAGCAATAGACAGAGTTTGCAGTTTATTACAATATTGCTCATAATGATTTTAGAAACTGTAAAGTCATTTAAAAATTAGACAAAAATAGAGACAATTTATACATACCACGTCAGCAGTCATGAGGTAGGCGGGCCCGGTGGCAAAGTCGGGGAACACCCGGGCCGGGAACTGAACCGGCGACACGTAGTATTTGGAGCGCAGCGTGCGCTTCGGCAACGCCTTACGCACCACCTGAAGACATCAGCCCGAGGATTTAGATAACGCACTAAAATGTCACAGTGTTGTAATATGGACTACAATAGTAACGGTGCTAGAACACTACCTCGAGGAAGCGTTATTAATTAAAAATACTCAGATAACAACCTAAGTACAATGGCGTTATGTATAATGTGTTGAATAATAATGGTGCGAAAATACTACCCTGTAAAACTTTATTTTATTTAGCTATCTGTTTCTTTATCGGTAAAGATTTAAAAAAGAAACCGATGTTCATGATATTGTTGAAGCTCATATAGTCCTTTAGAAAAAATGTCTCTTAAATAATGCATAAATCCTATTTTTTTAGAACATTCCTTTTAGGTATACAGTGTCGTAGGCTACTGAAAAGTCACAACTTTCATATCATGTTTAAGGAAATGCAACTGCAGTCAAAAAGTTGCACAAAACAGTAAACAACAATTTTGATGATGAGCGAGCATGAGCGTACGTAAATGGGCGTGAGGGGAAAACAGTGTAGGCCGGGCCCACCCTAGAAAAATACCCTTCCTCATATATTACTATAACATAAAAGAGAGTAAGAAAAACAGACAAAACAGTTTGATGAGGATGGCTGCTGCGATTTATGACTAGTTCGATGGCCCACCCTCATTTCGTTTCGGGACATTAGTGCGCGCAAGCTATTTCCCCCTTATTACAAATCGTGAACTAAGGATAGTCCCGGAACAAAATTCGTGTCAGCTCCTTTTGATTGAATATTTATAAATGTATAGACAAATGCTATTGAAGTGTTACCTTCCCCCAGATGGTCTTGGTGGCGTTGGCTCGTGCGGGCTGCGCGGCGAAGTCGAGCAGGCGCGGCACGTTGATGAACATGTCGTCGTCCGTCTTCAGCAGCCGCGGCGCGCGCGGGCAGTACGTGTCCACCCACTCCAGCATCGACAGTGTCTGGAACACGCCCGGCGAACACACGTTCAAAGGTGATGTCCCAGTATGGCGGTTCGGTCGGGACCTTATACAGTGGCCCAAAATATAAGTTAAGCGGTCGCCCGCGGGTTAGCTCGCGTGAAATTCGGTTAACCACAAAGTAACCTATGTCCCTTCTCATCCCACTATCTCCAACAAAAAAATCACGTCAATCCGTCACTCCGTTTCACACACACTTCAAATTTATAATATTGGTCCATACCAACTCATTAAAAAATTGTGGGAGCCGTAAGTTCAGCAGCGGACTGCGATTGGTTGATTGTAGATTATCGACTTACATTGAGCGTGAGGTTGGAGTACGCGAATGGACCACTTCACCTTTCTGTAGGAACTGCGCATGTTCAGCGATAGAGTTGTACAAGACTTATAGGAGGAGGAATTTTATATTTTATTGGAGGAGGAATTCACAGTTCCGCCACTGCAAGCTCATTAGAGCGGAGAGGGGTACAAAGCTTAGTAGGGGAGAAGGGTGTGTCTACGCACCTTAAGCGTGAGGTTAGAGTAGGAGTCGAGCGAGCGGCCGACGATGAGGTCTCCGTACAGCGCGTCCTCCTGCTCGAGCTGTGCGTTGAGCGCGGGCGGCGCCGCGCCCAGCACGAAGCCGAGCGCCACGTCCGAGCGCGCCGCGAAGTGGCCCCACGTCAGCCGTACCTGCAATGCCACGCCACGCGCCCGGTCAAGTACATCCCACCAAAAACATCCTGTAAAGTCTCGATGGAGCTCATTGTTTCTCTATAAAAAAATTAAAATTAAAGAAGCCTCCATGGCGGCCATCTTGGATTTGAAATTTGTCACAATAAATATATTCTGCTACTCAAGCCCTTTTATGATACCCATATTGTGGGAGTTGTGCTAAAACATACAATCCATATCTTTGTGACGGCGGCCATCTTGGATCGATTTTTATCCAACATAGCTAAGGATACTCCCCCTTATTCATCTTTCAAACTAAAAAAAAGACAAGACTACGCGGAGTCGGTTTTGCAGTGATTCGTTTTTGACACTCCAGTTAAGTACATGTACAGTTAAGTAGTACACACCAGTAATTTTCAATTTAATTTAGAATTAAAAGTATACTATTGTAAAGAGGGATTATGCTATTAAAAATATCGTAAATGAAATTCTGCCATTCATAAGAATAAGAATAAATGATTTCTTATTCTTATTCATAGTTTGCTAAATAAAATTCTACATTCTTATAAGTATGCCATTGTAAATTCGGCCAAACAACAATTATCCTAAACAATTTTTATGCGTTAAAAATATTCGACAAAATAATAATATGCCAAGTGTGTTCTGCCAAGTGAAATTCGGAACAGCGAAATTCGGCCAGATAGAGGGAACCCAGGGCAAATCGGTGGTCTCCGTTCGGAAATAAATGAATGTAAAACTTCACGATTTTTATTTTATTTTTACACTTGCGATAGTTATGTCACAGTAGCTTATTGTAGTAGTTGCTTATATACTGCACCACCGGATTGTGGGGAGGGTCTCAACCTAAAATGAGGATAAGTACTGACCGCGTCCCTCGCCTCGCGGTGGTCGGGCGCCGACGTGACCAGTATGACGAGCCGCAGGCGCGCGCCCAGCGCCGGGCACAGCTCGGGGTGCGGGCGCGAGTGCCCCGCCACGTACACCTCGCGCGTGAGCACCACGCGCGCGCCGGCGGGCGCCGCCGCCGGCTTGGACGCTGCCGGTGCCGGTGCCGCACCACCTGGAGACAATCCGAAATATAACGTTTCGGATATTTTCGAATCCTAAGCACTTTCACGATACATCTAGAGCCATCTATTGACACAATATATTGAACGAATGCCCCGCACGCACATTTCGTTTGCAATACAAAGGTTATCCGACAAAAGCATGGTACTATAAAGTCAGCGGAATGTGCAATTTTCTGAAAAAAAAAAACGTCAAAGAGCGTGAAAGAGATCCAATAGGCCCTGACGCAGATTCTATACGGGTGCGGTAGAGAGAGAACGTCGCCCGGAACGTCACTCAAGTACTAACGGCTTCGCGCAGTTTTTCAAGCATGGCTTTCTATGAAGAGCAACAGTCTGTTTAGGGTACATGTCTGTGGACAAAATAACAAAGTGACAAACATAGCATGAAGCTGACAGTTCTTGAATCGTTGGCGAGTTCTGAAATTCATTTTATTTATTTTCTATTTCATTTTAGGCCCTGCGGTTAGATGGAGTAGCGAGCTGCAAATACCGCTGGCAGACTGGTACTGGGTCTGATGCTAGGATTGGTACTGAGACTGGTATTGGTACTAGACCGTGTAGTGGGTCTGCTACTGGGACTGCTACTGATACTGGACTGATAGTAGTACTGGTATCTACTGGTACTGGTTAAAGAAGAGCGGTTTCTCCTAACACAGGCAACACAATTGCTTAAAAGTACACACCAAACCGTGTATGAAAACTATTGTAAGAAACAGAAATAAATATTTTTGTATCTTGTATTTATGTTTGGTAACTACTGGGGCTGGAACTGGGACTACTCACTAGTTCGATTCATTAGCTCGATCGTCGAACTAGTGGGATTTTTTTTCTCATTTATTCGACTATCTAACGTCGTCGAATTGAAACTCATTATTTTTTTCATCAAAACCATACGTGTGGGGTATCTATGGAAAGTTTTTTAAAAGTGAACGTTACAACGAAAATTGGTTTGAATTATTTATTTATTGGGGATAACAAACAAGTGCATAATGCATCTTACTTTAAAATACAGTGACCACATAGTATTACATAGTAATCGTACAATCAACAACATTATCCACAAATAGATATATTAACTAGATCTAGTAAGCAGTTTTTTTAATACGTTATAAATCGTAAACCGCAATTTACATTCCATTAGCCTCAAAGGGCACAAAATGACAATTAAAAATTCTAAAAATAAAGCTAAATCGACATGGGGAATTATAAATAACACCAAATTAAACGTCCCCAAAGACCATATACAGCAATTAAATATTGATAATGGCTTTATAACAGATCCGGTTACAATAACTGACAAGTTCAACAATTATTTTACTGACAAAATTACACACATTTTAAATCGATGCGATTCCTTGTTCATGGCACCAAGTGTACCTTGTGACATTAAAACAATTATTAGCAATTTAAAGAACACAAAGAGTGAGGGTTATGACGGTATCTCTACAAAAATTCTTAAGGCCGTAGCTGATTTAATCTCTGGGCCAATAAGCTACATCGTCAATCTTGCTATTAGCGAGGGGAAATTTCCGGAATGTCTTAGAAAATCTATAATAAAGCCACTACTTAAAAAGGGTAACAAAGAACTAATGGAAAATTATAGACCCATAGCACTTATACCAATAATTATAGACAAGAAGGTCAACTGGAAGGATCATATAATAAAGCTTAGTAAAAGGGTCAGCAGCTCAGCTTATGCTCTTTGTAAACTAGGCCCGCTTCTAAATGTAGATGCACTCCTGACAGCATATCACGGCATGGTTGCATCAGTTATAAGATACGGTGTGATTTTTGGGGAAATGCTACGGATAAAGAAGTTGTATTTAAAATGCAGAAACGATGCATCAGAGCAATGTTTGGATTAAAAAGAACCGTTAGTTGCAAACCCTACTTCAAAAAGTATAAAATACTGACACTCCCCTGTATGTACATTTTGGAAACAGCTTATTCGTGAAAGCCAACCCGCATTTATTTATAAGATGGGCAGACCAAATACAAATGCCTTGTACTAAAACAAAGCTTATGGCAAAGAGTATATTTTGCATGGCTCCTAGAATTGTCAGTAAGTTTCCATTGACATTTAAAGAACTAGATTATAATCATTTTAAATACAAAATTAAACACCTTTTAATTGAAAAATGTTATTATACTATATCTGACTTTCTAAATGACATTATAAATTGATTTGTAATATTTGTATTAACTAAGTAATTTAATGTAGTGACTAATTTTATAACTGTGACATATATTGCATTTAATTTTATTATCATTGTTCATTAATCAATCATTTTGTATACCGTAATGGTAGAACATGTTGGCACTTTGCAAGTATCTATCAACATCTTCTCTGTACACGTGTTTCTTGGCAAATAACTTTATCTTTATCTTCTTTGTCAACTTAATTGTTTTACAATTAAGTAATACCTTACTTGCTGCTACGGAACCCTTCATGGGCGGGTCAGACTCGTATTTGACCTGTTTTAAGTATGGAATCTGGTCAATGTATGAGATGTTGTATGAATTTATTTATTTAAGGAAATGTACAGTGAACGATTTCCAGGTGACATGAAAGTGATTTGTATTACATAATTACAGAGTATACATAACTCATAGAAGATTGTCATTTCAACATTCTCATGAATTAAGCTGTTGGCGTTCCAAATAAAATAAAATAAAATAAATTTAGTTCGACAATCGACCTACTGAATCGAACTAGTGAGAATAAAGGGGACTGGCTCTATCGATACAGTCAACAGCAGAAGTAGCTGCACATATTTCATAGTTTCGGAATAAGATAGTTCTTATTCCGAGGCGCATAAGAGTCACGAGCTGCGAAAAGTGTGCATAAACTTTTGCTGTTGAATGTACGTTTGGTAGACTTACTCTGCGGCTTGGCCTTCGCTGTGTGGTGTGGCGGCTGGGGCGGCTGTGGCGGCTGGGGCGGCTGGGACTGCTGGGGCTGGGGCGGCGGCGGCGGCGGGTGCGAGGGCGGCGCGGGGCGCGGGCGGCGCGTGCTGCTGGGCGCGTTCGTGCTGGGCGCCGCCGCGACCGCGCGCGCGGGGGCGGGCGGCGGCCTGGAATCGAACGCAGCACCGCTATCAATACATATACGATGCTCCTGAGGTACCGCCACGCGCTTGCCAAACAGCAAGCAAAATAATACAAACACGAACGTTTGTCGAAGCGTGTCGTCGAGCCCTAAGCGAGCTTACAGAAGAGTTATTGTTATATAAATAACAATAAAATTCATATATACTTTTAATTACTCAGCGCCATCTAGCATCTTAGCGTGGAACTGGCTAGTAGTATTACAAAATTGTCGATAGTAACTCTGTAGCCAGTTCCTCGCACAGCCGCTAGATATCGCACAAAATAAAACAGCACGGAGCCTGTGCCCGCCATATTTTTTCACTTCACTTTCTCTCTGGAACTACGACGCGACGACTCGAACAAAATGAATCCTCTGTAAATTCTCAACAGGTCGTTTTCATCATCATCCCCGACTCCACCCGCAAACAGTTATGTATAGTATGCCAAGCGGGCAAACGTTGTTGCTCGTCTGAAAGCTCTCTTAAGAGTGCGGCGGAACGTTCAAATTCGATTCTTGACGGGCTTCGCCGTTCCTCAAACATCTCGCTATCTCTTTCGCGCCACACGCGACGCACCTTACGTACGAGTAGAAATAGCAAAATGGATGTTTGAAATTAGTAAGAAAATTGTGTGCATTTACGAATAACAAAAATGATGAATGAAACTTCATTATATTTTAATTTTCTTTAAAACATTGTGTAACTAGAGAATACAAGCTGTGAGCTGTTAAATTTATATAATGATTAATTGCGTTTTAATATAAAACAAATGGTTAATAATACACTTAAAAAAACCGACTCGAACCGGTGATCTTTTGCTAACCGGACACGTCGAAAAATTGACGAAATGTAATCGCACATATTTTTAAGCGGGTAAATATTTTTAAGATAATGTTTAAACACAGACATGTAAATACTTCCACAATCCGAATAACAGCAATGAAACGTCGAGATATCCTCAAATTGCAAATTATTTTGGTATTACGTTTGTATGGGAAATACTTTGTTCACCGGCCCCTTAAGTGGTTTTTAAGTGGCTTACTTCATGACTATGAAGTAAGCGCAGTATATCGTTATCGACTGATACTGCGAATAATTATACGGTTTCCATGATTTGGCGTGAGACACTATAAACTTATACACTTACAGCGCTGGCGGTCAGCTGACCCGAAGTGGCTCTTGGTCTTGGTCTTCGACACGAGACTGCGCCAATCCGTTCTGGTTATGGTGGTATAGTGGAGTGTCTGTACCTGCGCTGCGCCGGCGGCGGCAGTCTCGCCAGCAGCAGCAGCAGCAGCGCGGCCAGCGCCAGCGCGGCGGCGGCGTGGGAGCGCCGCAGCGCGCCCATCGCGCCCCGCCTCGCCTCACCTCACGCCACCTGACTCGCTACCCGACACCTGAAACAACAGAATAGACTCGTTAGTTCTCTTGAAATTAACATCGAAAAGCAACATTGAGTGTTAAATATCCTATATGTCGTACTGTTGGTCTGTGGTCCAACTTCAACAGCATTGGTTGTTTTGTTCGTAAATCTAAAATTTTGACATTACACTTCACAAATAAGCGGATTTATCACACGCGATAGCTCCCATTACCCGAGTCCATACTAAACAATCCATATTGATTGCTTAGTATGGACTCTTGCTTAGTAAAGATTGCCGCGAAAGCGCAGTAAATCGTCTGGTGTGAAGTGAACCCCGGTCCCAGCTCAAAATAAAAGTCAAAAGATTATTTGTTTGCATAGGCTTGTACACAGCACTTACAAATCGTCATACACTAAAATCTTTTGTAACTATTTATAAGTATAATAATGATTTACATATAGTTACGTTTATAGGTATGCCAATATACATAAAATATACTAAAAAATAAATAAACACAATGCGATTCTACCAAAACCGTCTCGGAAAGTTGTTTCTGGTCTAGAATATCCGACAAGAAACTCGAAAGTTACTCTTTTTAATCGTTAATTTTATATATAAAATGGGTTAATATCCTAATACATACAGTCTACTGCAAGAAAAAATATATTAAAGCTAATAAAAAGCTAAATATGAGGTAAACCGAAGCAGACCTCAAAGGCGGCAGCTGTTCACAAGTATGACTAAGTATGTAATTATTTGTATAAAGCAACGTGAAAGTTTAAAATATTATATAAAGTATGTGTCAGCCATCATTTCACTCAACCATACTAGAGGGAATGTAATGACCCGCCACATCAGCTATCCGCTATAGAGGCACACAAGCACAATAGGAAGTAGCTGATGTTTCCCATGGACATTTGCAATCTAATCAATTATAGGTAGCTTATACGATGCCGACTCTTGAAAAAATTAAGAAGTAAAACTTCATGCAAGAGTTGTCGGTAGTGTAACATGAACAACCTTTGGCGAAACCTTGTTCGAAAAACATTTACTACATTACCGGATAGTAATAAAATAACTTAAAATAATAATGGCGTCCCAATTGAAGCCATCGTACAATGCACCATTCATCACAGTTTAAACGTTTCTTTACGATCATGTGAAGGATAGCCTCATTGTCCAATCTCAGGAATCGAAGAAACGATTTTCGCCTAAGCATAGTCCTATTGCTACAAAGCGGACACATGTGTATGTATTGTATGTTGTTGAGCATCAGGCAGGCGAGAGCGAGCGGGCGGGTGAAGGCGACGGGTTCCTAGGAAGGCATTGTGTACCTACGCTCGTTTGACCGCGTGGGAATGCTTCGACGCTAAGTGACTGGATGCTAATGCTTGCAGTAAGTCCTACCTCGACGTAGGGTAGCTAATGAACTATCTGTAAATTTTGGTGTGACTTTGAGGCTTCTGAGATCTTTAAATAAGATTCCCCTGTGTGTTAACTGAAGTGAAAAATTTAACTAGCACACTGGACTAACAGTTTTGGTTGTTCAAGGGACTGCGACGAAACAAGCTTGATGAATCATACTGGTGGTGTAGTTAACAAACGCCTAATATTATTATTTTACGCAGTTTGTGTGGCGAATGTATACACAATCAACACTTACACCTACTATATCACTTATCTACGTAATTTACAAAAATCTGGGAGAAGTTAAAGAATCTAAGAATTTCCTTAAGATTAAAAAAAAACTGTTTACGACGCCCCATTCCGCCCTCATTTTTTTTCATGCCCTCGTCGCATGTGTCATCCACAAAATCATATTGTCAGCGGCTGTTTCCAATGGCATATTATTATTATTTACACACTTGTTTCCTATACTAAACTCAAAGACTCTCGGCAGACGGCAGATTATTCATATCGACTGACAAAATTTTCAGTAGGGAAAGATCAGGTCGCAACTTCGCAAGTTCAATAGCTTTTACCATTAACTTGCTAGAAATAGTTTCAAGATACTGTTTACTTTGGATCATAGATCTGTTTACAATAAAACATATTTAAACTAAAGTATAATTAAAATATGCATTAGAAATAAATTAATTCCATAAGTACAAGTATTTCAATAACTATAATAAACTAATCGATGTTTGATCACACCTTTAAAATATACAAAAGTTTGTTTAAGTACAATTTATTATAAAGGTTAGACAGTGCAAATGAGGAGTTCACACATAATTTGGCGAAGGCTGTTGTTAAAGACGAGACGAACAGGGAAGGCCGCGCGTGCATGACCCGGCCTCGGCGCTTACGCATCGCCGCTCGCGCGACTCCCTGTAGATGTGTGAATATGCCGTGCCGTCACGCTAATAATGTTATACTATAATGTGTTCCTAAAATTTGAGGTCACCCCTTTATGACTTAACAAGGGAGTAATGAATGTAGGTCTTTATGTTGCCTGGAGGCTTGACGTTAGCTCAGTGTCTATGCTCTGCGCTGTTTAAACTTCGTGCACACACGACATCGCGTGAAGTTACACTTGTTTATATTAATCTTTGGACCGTTTTTATGTTTGGAGCACCACACAATGTGCTCTTTTTGCACTTCAGGGGAGTACCTCGACCTGACATCGTCTGTACAACTTTTCACATTGATGAAGCCTTCTAATTGTGATGTGTTATTAAGGCCAGAAATTTGTATGTACACTTCCGTGTTTCGAAATCGTGCACATCTTCAATAGGTGTTATTTATAATATATTTTAATCGTTAATGAATGAATCGTGTCGACAAATAAAGAAGGTACTTATTTTTTATTTGAGTTAATGGTTTTTATTCATATCTTTGCGCTTACTAATACACGTAGATATATTATGACGTCAGCGAAGGCTATCTTAACGTGTCATCTTCTGAATTGAAGGATAGTAACCTTAGTTCTTAGGTAGAAATTATGATTATAAAAATAATCTACCAAAATTTAGCATAGGCAAATGGCTATTCCATTGAACTAACAGTAAGGAAATAGGCTTTGAGATAACCACGCGGGACACGTGGCATAAAGGTGAGAATCTCTTCACTGGTTAATCTGTTGCCAGGGATCATAAATATACCCCATATCTATTGTTCTTCACCTAAAGGTTGTCTGGTAGAGAATGCTCTAAGCAATAACATCACCTAAATACACTGAATATTAGCTTTTAAGGTGACACCGTGACGATACAATTGATTATAGTAATTGTAGAGACGTTTTTTAAAAAAGTGAGCATTGAATATTTTAAGGCTACTATTAACAAATTTTTGAGACCAACTTATGTAATAATTTCTTCCCGTAAGTAAGATAAATCTTGATAATTGCTAAAAGTGGCCTCTTTTAGCAATTATGGAGATTATTGTTACTTGCAATATACTGTATCTATATATGTATATACATATACAAATTGCGAATCGTATCGGTCAGTGTGGGAACTCCCACGCTGTCACGCAGCTATTTATCAGAACCGAACTATAACAGTTAATCTGCGCATAATTGTACCATGACTTGACATGTCGTCACGTCTAGCAGGGATGCTAACAATGAGATTTTAAAACAACAGCTACCGTCATTCATTCACATCTTCAAATCTATAAATGGGGTGAACACAAAGAAACGGGATCAGTATCAGCTGGTCTCAAACTAGGGCCTTTTTTCATGAGCACTGGCTGAAGGTAACTAGGGGCGTCTCTCAGCACGCCAAGGTTACATTCAATTAAGATTTTTTCATTTACATAATTAATCTAACCGGATTCAAACCTGGAACCCTCCGCGTTTTGGAACAATACTTTGGCCACTGTGCCATCGAGACAAATGTCGGCAAATTAAAGCCATTTTCGAAAAACAAATTTAAACCAGTTTTTGTAGACGATGTTATCATCCCTAGCACGTGTTGTCGCCACCACGGCCGGCGCGTCTTCACACACCGCACTTCGCACGCGGCCGCGAGTAACGGTCGCGCGGCGATGACCCCGCAACCGCGACAAACCAGATGCTTACCTCTTAAGTAGCTTTTTTGCTAAGACATTTTTCCGCTATGTTCAAGAAATATAACAAACGATTTCTGCATCTCTTACCACACATTAAGTGATTGACAGAGATTATTCCAAAACATAGCTATATACGTACGTACTTAATAAAAAATGTCTCCAAGGCCGATGACAAATAAACGAGATCAAATCTAAGAAAAATGAAGAACAAATAAAGCTTAACAATGATTTCAAAATGTAACATTAGTATTATGAGTCATGACGGTGAGGCCTTATGCATATTGAAATATCCCAACGGGTTGCGCTGCATTGTACCTTTCACAAAGGTTACTATAATAAAATAATAATTTATTTCAGGCAACTAAAGTAAATTTACTGGCCCTATGTTTTACCTCATTACGATGAGCACCTTAATGAGCAATAAATTATTTTAATTAGAAAAGGAAGCCTAGTCTTTAAAATCTCGGGCCAGTATGGCAGAGCCAACGGAAGTGATGCCTTGACATCGCGTTCGTTGTAATTGCAACGTGGGCTCTCCTTTTGCTTACCATCAGGCTGAGGCGAACCAATATACTATGTCACTATTTTAAAAAAGGCAGTTTGTAAATTAGACTTGCCAAGTTTTTGGTACTTGGTACAAAAAATACAAGGCATATATTCTATTAGGTCTTGCAAGCAACCAATTCTGTGATGTGAATGTCAAGCACGCTCATTTGTTATTTACGAACGTTTTGGTTACCATAACTACTGCAACATTGCTTCTTTTGATATGACAGTGACTGGCACGTTACATCCACCACAATAATGCAACCATATTGAACACGTTACGCCACGTGCCGGTCAGTCATTTTGTAAACTGTTGTATAGTTGCTATTGGGAAATCGCTTGACTTTTGCGCTTTGAGGCGAGGTGAAGCCACTTCCGCGGAGATTGCGATTAAAACCACAGACAGATTACAGACAGTAGCCAGACATAGAAAGCTTCGACTAGCGCCGCTGCGGTGACTGTAAACAAAAACTAACAGGTGCTAAAGCTGGCTACGATGAACAAGGGAGTTGACACCAGACCAAACCTTACCAGAAAAGCGAGGGCTCCTCGTCCCTCTCAATCCCAATCTCTAATTGACCTTTGAGAGTCTCACCTTATCTCAGCGTGTAATTCCCAGTTGCGTCCAAAGCTTTCGCTTCGGAGCTCGAGGTACGCTCGTACAATGTTCCAGGAATTGGGGAGTAGAGAATGTCCGGCAATCCGTCTAACTTTACCAATTCATTTACATGGGAATCAGAACAACTAAATCACGGTTACACGTTTCAGAAACTATCCGAATCGTGCAGGTTTTGTCACGATTTTTTCTTACACAGATTTGAAAACTCCAGAGGTGCACGCTCAGATTCGAACCTACGAACTCCCGCATGGAATGGCGTTCGTTCTTATCCAACTGAGCTACCATCGCTCTAGTTGACCCTTGTGCATTATGTCAAGCCACTGGCCATTTAATAGCGTTAAGCCATCGGTCACGCAACGAGCCGAGTAATCGCGTAACACGTTGAGAAGCTCCACGTAAACGTACTTAGTGTTACAAAACTGTAATGTACTTACTTCAGCTGTCCTGCCACATAAATACCACGTTTTTTTAGCGAGTCCATGATAAGTCGTGTTGTGCACGAGGTTCGTCCTTTTTTATGTCATGAACTCACGACAGAAAACGTCGATAATTTTGGCACATATATAATTAGGGAACTAAGTTACCCTTTCAAAAGAGAACACAATTTCCATTGAGCGAGTGATATACATAATCGAGGAGCGAGGTCCCGAGTATTACGGTGTACCTATGTAAACTTAAGAGTTAATTTAGCAAACATTGTTTTCACAATTTACTTGATTAACAATAGAAGCGGAAGGTAGATATAATATACCTACTACACGTCATTAATCTTGGCCGTGCAATCTGGTGTGCTACAAAAGCTGACGTCATAATTTTAAGAGTTATCACATAAATCTTATAAAACATCCATACTGAATTGAAACACGGTTTTAAACCCACAGAGAGTCACCCTTCGGCCTGAATGGGCCAGCACTACCGAAGTGATACCATGACGGTCGGTTTTACAAAAAACCGGCATAAATCAGCGCTTCGGCTGTTTAGCTGAGTCACTCACCGGGCACCGAAGGCCCAACCCGGAGGGAAGGGGATTTGAAAGGAGGCGCATTGTCCATAGGCGGCGGCAATCGCTTACCATCAAGTAATCCGTCTGCTGATCTGCCACCTATGACTTAAAAGAAGTCCATACTACTTTCAATCCAGTTTTGATTTGTCCTTATCGACTCTAAGCTGAAACTTTAGCCAAAATCTACCTCAGGTTTCATTGAGCCTTTATTTAGGCCGCAGATAGCTCATGTCTGGCTGAAGCATCTGGCCATCAGTCAGTGCAAGCGTCGTGTTTGTTTGTTATCGCTCCTGGCGGAACGCACACGGCCGTACGCTCGCGTTGTACCCGTCCGTACCACGCAGTGCGTGATATTCCGACGCACGGGCAATTCATTTACATTGTGCAGATGTTTACTAAAACATTCAAACATAAATTACGTTGAGATAAAGATCAATGATCCCCTATTTCGGAAATTGAAAGCGGCGGCAACTCAGTGGATAAGAATGTGTGACTTCTAAACAGGAAGTTGTAGGCTCGAAATGTTCGTTTTGGTTTTTGCAGTGACTTCAACTTCTATTTCTTTATGTTATTTTGCTATTTAGACTGTATTTTTTGCAGCGTCTTTCATTATTGACTGCACCAGCTCATAGCGGCCGGTACGCGTTTTGCAGGATTTATTTATTTGTCAAGTACACAAAACAGAATTACAACGTAGGAATTGTCTTACAAAAAGGTTGGTACAATGGTAGGCTGTATTGGATTACAAGGTGATCAAAAACATAGGTGATAGATTTGGTGGTGTCCTATTTGTCCTTAAGCGTAAACTACCCGATTACGTCTAGCATTAATCTGTTAACAGGTCTGTCAACTTACTGGTTTAAAAAATAAAGTAATAAGATGACTAAGAGCCATTAAACGCCGCGTCTAATCCAACTCCACCCTACTTTGTATGAGGTTCTTCACGTGGCTATTATTAGACTGCTGACTTTTCATATCGCTATAATTAAAGCCTACAAAGCTGATGTGAATAGCCTTTATCTGGTAAGTGATTAAGTATGTACGCTCCATCTTACGCCACATCATCTTTAGAAATCAAACGGGATTGCTGTCAAATGGTTTTGATGGAAGTTGGTTAGGATTCAATATTACATACTCATACATTTTTCCTGAGCTAGATTCACCTAACATGACTAATGGATTTAATGGATAGCCTATACTATACCTTGAAGTAATTCGTATAAGTACACAATTTTCAAGATTTATGTATAAGTGGATGATGTAATCATATGTGCACCAATTTTAGCGATCAAAAAACTATAAGAGATACTTTGATCAAACCAAAAATCGTTGAAAGAGTTAATTAGCATGCATCACCTCTATTTTTTTTAGAATTTTATACCCCGTAGTTATAAAAATAGAGGGGGGGGGACATACTTTTTACGACTTTGAGAGCTGATATCTCAAAAAACCGTTCACTTTAAGAAAAATGTTTTTAGAAAACTTTATATCATTTTAAAAGACCTTTCCATTGATACCCCACACGGGTATGTACATCGAAAAAAAAAATTTCATCCCTCAGTTACATGTATGGGGGGCCCCACCCCCAATTCTTTTTTTTACTATTTAGTGTCATATTTTTGTAGCGGTTCATACAACACATATTCCCATCAAATTTCATCACTGTAGTACTTATAGTTTCCGAGTAAATCGGCTGTGACAGACGGACAGACGGACAGACGGACAGACGGACATGACGAAACTATAAGGGTTCCGTTTTTGCCATTTTGGCTACGGAACCCTAAAAATGACCTGATGAAGAAAGCAACGAATGAATAAAACCGTAATATTTAATACTTTCGTAATAGTGAAACGGTTGAACGAATACAAGTTCATTACAAAACATAATCCACGTTAACCTGTGTGACAACATCGCGCGATGCATAAATTAGCGCATCAATATCGACCAACGCGAAAACCATACGTGCCGTCATGTCGCTGTCTCGTCGGTGTCAATCCGATTTTAACGGTAAACATAGCCGAATGAAGCGCTGCTTGTGATTGGCATTTGGTAATTTACATGTATAAACTACGACAAAATGAAAAACTTGGATTGTTGAGCAAGAATAAAAAACTTGGATCACGATGATGTACTATGTTAAGTACTAATTTAGGTATGTTTTAGAATAATGGACCTTCTTTTGCTATCTAAAAATAATTATAATCGGTATAAGAAGGATGAAGGGGGAACGAGTGAGAGAAGAATGTGGATAAGTCAATGACGATGGAATAAAGGGACAAATACGCCAATCCTGGCTAACCTAGTGAGGTAGAAAGATAGTGAAAGAATTGTTTACCTTTATTATAGGAACTGATTGACAAACAGTTCGTGAACATTTTGATAAGCGAGTAAACGCCGCTAAAGAAGCAAGTTGCCAAACCTTTGTAGTGCAATGTTTGCAAAACCGCGTGGCGCAACGCTCAGGCGGTCGGCCCTGCGGCGCGTGCGTCTTTCAGCGCGGGTGCATAAAAACCTGTGTAACACAAACGTCTAGATTCGCCAGGGTCCCCATTTACCGGTGTTACTAACTCCGCTGAAATTGCTTTCTATTCGATGCATTTGACCGTGTTATTAAGAGGAGAGAGTACAATACCGTTTCTTGAACGATGACAGTTAAATCTAATTTGACTATATTCAAGGCTTAGTTTGATGGACAATGAAAAGTAAGAAAGGTCAAGAACATTTTCATTCAAAACTGTTATTTTTAGTATTGGGTTTTGGGTTTGCAGAGGTCGCGGTTGGTTAAGTTCAGGGGCAATGGTATAAGAATTTGGTCACGATTTTTTTTATAAAATAATGCTGCTATATTTTAAATTCATACAAAATTACAAATAGAGAAACTCAGTAGTATATTTTCTCAACAAAGTTATATTATATATACAGGGATGGTTAAAAGTAATGTTAAAGTACAAGATAGTGGACTGTGTAAGATACTGTAAAAGATATACATTTCACTCTTAAAGCCGACCATAGCCCTAAACCTTAACAGCGCATGAAAGGTATACAAAACTTAATCGGTTTTCGCTGTTATGTCATCATTGTCGTCAATCATCATAACAGATAATATTGAAAAACTGGTGGGATCTCTTTTTCTTCAGTCCAGTCGAGGGTTAACCTAATTTACAATACGTTCCCGACAGTCCCGACACCTGTCGCCTGATCGCGTCAAGGCTTGCGCGCGCGCAACCGGTTCCGACGGACGCGGAGACGCGCAGAACCTAGTGCTGACGAACTATCGATAGTTTTCATTCGAAAACGACTACGAGTATCCTATCAACAGTATAGATAGATAGATATACATACTTTACTGCACAAAACACACATCTTACGTACTAGGCATTTGTTAGTAGCTCCATCTAGTTCCTAAACGGAACTACTAACAACCTTTGTTTACCTTTTATATCAATTTTTTGACCCTACATACGTAGGTTCACTTAGTTATAATAGATATCGCTGTATCAATATATAAAATAATGGCAAGCAGGCATTGCTTTGGCAAGCAATGCCATCTATTGCAAAACAATTCAAACTACTAGCAATTTGTTGTACTTTATCTATGTATTGGAAGTTATTACATGCGCTTCCGCCTATATGGACTAGATGGCGTTGGTTGCACCTGCCAAATAGGAAATTTTGTAATTTGTCTGCCACTTCTACCTGGAAAATACACAGAGCATTACTCAAATAATATTTTTAGTTCTCCTGACCTCGCTAGCAAATATTCAACATTACATTACATTTTTTGGTGTCGAAAGTAAAATCAATCGTTAGTATCGATAATATAGTTTCTTGTGTCTCCTAAATTACAGCTGATATGTCAACAATGACTAAATTAATGAAGTGTTTTCTAAATGGGGATAACATTTTGAAAACACTTCATCTTCAATAGTATTGATAATTGGTAAACGATAGTATTGATAGTTTTTGATTACTAGATACGAGTGTTTTTTTATGTGATAGGTGACAGACGAGCAGACGGATCGCCTGATGGTAAGTGATTGCCGCTGCCCATAGATATCGGCGACACCAGTGGAGTCATAAGTGGGCTGCCAACCTTTAAACCCCCCTTTCGACCGGATTGGACCTCCGGTAAGGTGCTGCTTCACGCCGGTTTTCTATGAGGCCGTGGTGGTATCACTCCGGTCCGAGCCTGGCCCATTCATGCCGAAGCGTGGCTCTCCCACGGTAAAATTTGCACCTATATATGTATAATAACCAATAAAATTATTTATTGAAATAGCACCTACCTCTTCTACTATTCGTAGCTATTGACTACTATCGATATTATTCATATGACGTCAACTATCGATAGTCGACCACCGATCAGCAACACTAGCTCAACCACCCGGCAACTGTTCCAACCTTCCGCATGTTTCGGCCGCTTACTCTCATTTTTATCATCACTTATACAACGTAATGGGACATGTCTCGAGACCTTGCCAATCAAGTTGCACGGTGTTGGAGATATTTTTGCAATACTAACTTACACTGATTAAACTTCACACGACCTGATTAAATTTGACAGTTAGCAAACAAGCCGACTGAGGTCTATTGCTTGCGAACTTTTACGAAAGATTTACGAAAGATGAACACTCGCAACCAGAGGAGCCGCAAACGCGCTGCCAACCTTTGAACTCCCTTTTGTCCCAATTAATCCTCCAGGACCCCAACTCACTCGGCGAAACAAAGTAGAAGCGCTCGATCACGTTCTCTGAGATCAGGTTTTCTGATAGGCCGTGGTATCACTTCCGGTCATGCCGAAGCGTGGCTCTCCTACGGTCGATGATAATCCTTTGCAGATATGCTTGTAAATGCCAGTAGAATGTTAGGCCGCAGAATACAAAGCGGAACCAGGAATTGCTTGTCAGGTCGAGCTATTTTCAAACTAAACTTTAACAGCCCTACTATTGACCTAACTAACAGCCCTACCTGAAGGATCTAGGGTTTTTAATAGGCGGATTAAAAGTCTCCTTAAAAAGTTTCATCGACAAAATTACACCACACCGTGTTGTAGCCGTTAGGTAGAGTAATGACACTGGCACTTTAGACCCCCAATAAAGAATTCAGATTCCTTCCCCAAATCAATTATTTAGCATCAAGTAACATAAGCAAGTAATGGACACGAAGAGCGCATTGCTCGGTGGCCATTGACCGTAGTTTTTATACTACGTGGTTTTATTATTGTATGAGCCCCGTCGCCAGTGCCCACGATGACGTACAAACATTTTGTCTTATTCTTATTAGTTTAGATCACTTTGCCAATCCACACACTTATCTTTGTCCAGATTGACTACTTGTAGGATCTTTCGCGACGGCTCTACAAATTTTGAAGGAATAGTCTCTATGACAACGCAAGATATGTAGACCTTATTCATATCAAAGGGATATAAAATAAGAATAGATGAACGACGTCATATAAAGAAACGGTTGATAAGTAATAACGAAGAATGAATAAATAAAGATTAATCGCGATGTATGAATTCGATAACACATTATTCTGATTTCTGATGATGAATAAAAGCAGGGAGATCTGGATGAATTTGTTAATATTCTTATTGTAAAGGTTGGAAGCTCTACACTGGAAGTTGTAGACGAGTACATCTACCTCGGACAAAAAGTCCAGCTTGGTAAGTCCAACTTCCAGAAAGAGGTCGATCGACGAATCCAACTCGGCTGGGTAGCGTTCGGGAAGCTACGCAGCATATTTTCGGCCCACCTACCGCTGTGTCTCAAGACGAAAGTCTTTAATGTGTGTGTGTTGCCAGTGATGACATACGGAACCGAAACGTGGCCGCTTACAATGTGCCGATTAAGGAAGCTTAAAGTCACCCAGAGAGCAATGGAGAGGGCTATGCTCGGAGTCTCCCTGCGTGATCGTATCAGAAATGATGAGATCCGCAGGAGAACTAAGGTTACAGACATAGCCCGAAGGATTGCATGCCTCAAGTGGCAATGAGCGGGGCATATAGCGAGGAGAAAAGACGGCCGTTGGGGCGGAAAGGTCCTCGAGTGCAGGCCACGTACAGGAAGTCGCAGCCGTGGCAGGCCCCCCACAAGGTGGACCGACGATCTGGTGAAGATCGCGGGAATCCATTGGATGCGGGCGGCACAGGACTGATCTGTGTGGAGAATATTGGGGAGGCCTATGTTCAGCAATGGACGTCTATTAGCTGAAATGATGATTATCTATCAGGGTTTTTAACTTCTTAAATATAGCATTAGACCAACAAGCGTTTACAAAAATGTCGTAAGAAAGGCTATTGTCACGGAGGTTGAAAACTTGGTGTGTTTTTAAGTTTCCTTATTTTGTGCCAAATAAAGTTATCATTCATTCATTCATTTTGTATCATCATCATCTTAGCGTTTATCCCCGTTACGTTGTAAGCCGACTTACCCTCAGATTTGTCCTCTAAACTGTAGGTAGTCATCATCATAGTATTTATTGCTTTCATATAGTACATGAGGTATTAAAAAGGTTTGGCGCTTGTCAGCCCGGAATCCGCTTTCCTGTTACACCTCCTCCACTTTGCTCGGTATTTGGCACCCATAGTAGAGAGGTTATTGACACGTATCCTTTACGACGTCAAGCCAAACATTTTTTATACTATATACCTACTTTGTGTACGTTTAGTGCAAATTGCATTTTTCGAATTGCATGTCACACGTCAGGTACGTCATCATTCAACAAAATAAATAGATCGTTGCTAATCAGAAGTTCAAGGCACAAGGCCACGTGATAGATCACCAATGAGATGGACAGACCAGATCAAGGCCGTAACTAAGTGTTCTGTTCACGAGTGTACCCGGAGAGCTGCAGTCCGCGAAGAATGTTTATAGCGCCGAATCTCAAGGATCATCGGGACATCATCCGGACCCAATGACCGCGACCACGACCATTCCAACGAGAGTTTACCGACTAAGAAGAAGAAATCTAGCGTAGTTTTAATAAACTATTTGGTGCTAAAGTACCAAACCGGTCGCAACCCGAGCCTTGCCCGGTGAGTTGTATGCCCGTTCGTCTGTTTATTAAGGCAATACATTCCCATTTGAACTCGCCCCGTGATTCACAATGGTGTAATTACCTAAGTGCCGCGACTCCATTATATTTGCAATGCGATTACACGAGATGAAGATCAAATTGATGCGTTTAGCATAATGATACGTTTGTATTTGAACTCACTGAACTACGACCGCCGCGAATGTGTCAGACAATGCGGAAAATTATTTTTAGAGAGCGATGGTAGCTCAGTGGATAAGAACGTGCGCATTCCCAGCGGGAGGTCGTAGATTCTAATCCGATTATCCGAGCACGCACCTTTGGATTTTTCAAATTCACCTGTCAGTCAAAGAACGAAAAGGTTCGTCAGTTTTCAAATTGATTCGTTTGTTATGCTATGAGCACTTATTACCTTTCGTAATTTAGTACTCTGAAGTAATACCTGATGCACAAAAAATTATGTTTAACTGTTAGATCAGAAAGTTCAGATTCGATTGTAGCAAGCAATATTGATTCCTTTTAATGTAAAGAAAATTTAAAGAAGGTTGGCAGATCTTTTTAAAACGGTATCCATACTATATACTATATACTATATACTATCCATACTAATCCATACTAATATTATAAATGCGAAAGTAACTCTGTCTGTCTGTCTGTCTGTCTGTCTGTCTGTCTGCTACTCTTTCACGCCAAAACTACTCAACGGATTTAAATGAAATTTGGTATACAGATAATCTAGACCCTGAGAAAGAACATAGGCTACTTTTTATTGCGAAAAGGGGGTTGTAAGGGGTTGAAAGGGGGGTAAAAAGTTACTTTTCCACGCGGACGGAGTCGCGGGCGGCCGCTAGTCCATACTAATATTATAAATGCGAAAGTAACTCTGTCTGTCTGTCTGTCTGTCTGTCTGTCTGTCTGCTACTCTTTCACGCCAAAACTACTCAACGGATTTAAATGAAATTTGGTATACAGATAATCTAGACCCTGAGAAAGAACATAGGCTACTTTTTATTGCGAAAAGGGGGTTGTAAGGGGTTGAAAGGGGGGTAAAAAGTTACTTTTCCACGCGGACGAAGTCGCGGGCGGCCGCTAGTGTTGGAATAAAGAATTTACTTTAAGGTGACGGGTAGGGTAAACTAGCGACGCCAATGGATTGTAATTTTTAGCTACTAAACCGGATGTATTTTAAACAATTTCGGGGTTTCAATCTCTCGGCAAACACTATTTATTAAATATGCACAAATGTTGAGTCTTCGCCGTGTGGTCCCCGACAGAGTAGAATAGGCCACCCGCACTCTTACCGAGGTGTCGTAAAAGGCGACTAAGGTAAAGCTGCTGGCATGATCATCAGCACCCAGAGAAGGAAAACTCTGCTTTTATATCAAAACCCTCACCAACCCGTCTGCCAAGCGTGGTGAGTATGGCAATTACCCCTCATGTGTTTGAGGGAGGCCCGTGCCCTAGCAGTGGGGACTTAAATGGGCTGATGATGATGATGATGATGATGATGATGAAATGTTGAGTCCGCTTTTGTACGCAAAAATTGATTTACGCCAAAAGTAGCCGTTTTTGGCGGTAATCAAAATTCGAGTGCAAAACGTCGACCTAATTCTAAAAGGACGTATCTCATTTTTTAACATTGGGTTTAATTCTCGAGAATTTCGATATGAAAAAACATGGCGGATGTCACATGAAATCAATACAAAAACACTATGTTTTAGTGATACATATTCGTATGATGATAAATGTCACGAGCCCGAGAATTGAACTCCAGGAGCCCAATGTTAAAAAATGAGATACGTCCTATTAGGATTAGGTCGACGAAAAGCTGTTGTGGGTGTTTGCCGAGACATTGCAACCCCGAAATTGTTTAAAATAGGTCTAGTTTAGTAGCTAAAAATTACAATCGATTGACGTCGCTAATGTGCCCTACCCGTCATCTTAAAGTGACGAACGAATCTTTTATAAATTAAATTAAATTAAATATCATTTATTTCAACCAAATTACAGGTCATATACAAAATAGAAAATAGAATAGTTAATTATAGCAATACAATATTTGACATTCATACATTGTAATAAGTATATAAATGTCAATTTAAATTAAATTCATAGGGGATTATAAATGTCAAGTTAAATAGAAATAAAAAAAAAAAACAAAATGTCAGTTCCATTAAAGTTGGTTATACAATTAAAATTATCATAAAAATGTTAAGCTACTACATGCCAATTGAATACAAATTCAAAATGAAAATTAAATTGAAATTAACGTATTATAAAATATATAATGTCAAATCTTGTCATTGCAGCACGCGACACCCTTTACCGCTTTTGTCCAGTATTCCAGGGACGGACCATCATAGCGTTCCGAGAGTATCTTCAGAATGATATTGGAACTGCCGAGTATACGATTCCTAATCGAAACCACCTTTTTGCGCATAACTGTGTGGAAACCATTGACACGTGCGTCAGCAAACATGCCCGATGCGCTACAGTACCTCGGAAGTCCCAACATCACTCTGAATATGTTATTATATTGTACGCGTAGGGCATTGTACGCCCTTTGGCTGAAATTGACCCACAGGCCGCTGGTATAAAAAGATTGGCAATAGGACTGGAAAAGTGTGGTTTTCACACTATCCGAGCACCTTGCAAACCTGCGAGTCAACATATTGCCCCGAACTGCCAATGCCCTACGCTCCCTCTCTATATCGCCATCGTCCCTGCAATCCTCGGAGACTATGTGACCCAAGTACTTGAACGTTGGCACTTTATCCAGCTCAACATTGCACAACCTAATAGGTGGCACGGGAAAAGGAAGAGGCGGACCGCTTCTCCCCCGAAAGACCATCACCTTACTCTTACTAACATTGTATTTCAGGCCGTGCTTTTCTGCGTAGGTCTCGCAAGTAAGAAGCAGCCTCCTTATTGCACCGATCGATGGGCTCAGCAACACCATATCATCGGCATAACTGATGTTATTTACCATTTGGCCATCGATTGAACATCCTACCTGGGTATTACTGAGCTCAACGATAAGCTCGTTCATGTATAGGTTGAAAAGCTTTGGTGAAGTCAAACCGCCTTGCCTCACGCCGCATTCCAACCCATACATATCTATATTTATTCTCTGTAGCGTACGATTGCTTACCATTTCGCTCGGAGGCGAGGGAAAACACCGTGAGGTAATCTGCACGTTACGAAGACCTTTTCATTGTGAAGATAGGGTTAAGTTCCCCTGTTTAAGAACTGCGAAGGTCATACGGCAGTTGCTTTATTGTAATTATTAAGGCTATCCCAATCCTAGATCACGGTCAAAGCGTGCTCCGAGGCCGACCTCGGGCTCCGACGCAAGGGGTTTGGACGCAACTAGGAATGATGATGGTGATGATGACTCTGACATCGATAGGATCATTGTAGGGGATTCTCACGATTTAGTCTTCAAGTGGAAATCGATATTGTCTAAAATCAAATCTAATGTCACAGTAGAAAAGTATCGAGGCAAATCAAGTGCTTAGCGTAATTATTAGACCTGGCAAAAACGTATACTAACAAAATATTGAAACATTTGCATCTGGATCAATGCTGAGATGCGGAACAGTGAAACGCTGCATTTGGAACATCGACTCTCAGATAGATCAGTGATTCATTCAGCTCATTCGGTTCACTAGAACTCGATATATATTTGAGTCGAATGATACATTCGGAGCGAGCATTAGAGATTCGGAACAGTGTATTTAGCCGAGTCAGATCACTGAGTCGTTTCAGTAAAGAGTTACACACGTCTCGTAATCATATATTTTTTTACATTTAATTAAATTGTTACTGATGAATCTCAGCTTCGAAATTTTAGCTTTGACATGATAACCCAACTGAAAAGAACCTACAGAAACTTTTCTTTGACGGAGTGGAAATGCTGCCTGCCCGATGTGCAATGGGCAGACGTCGGCTTAGACTAACTTTGATATTATACGCAATAGTAAAAATATTTTAAAAGGTTAAAATCGCTTTAGGTAGGCAACCTGCTAGTTAATATTTTTTTAAATAAATAAATGTGACATTGAGCTGACATAAGAATCCTTGCCAGGCGTCCTTGATAGATCGTGCGGTCGAAATCCACGGAATAAGTAATAATCAAACAAATGACTATACTACATAGTTATTTATAAATAAACCTTCGTGCCTTACGCAAAGTCGGAAATGTTTTCTGTTTTTTCTCGGCGAAGTGTTTTCCTATCATTATTACTGGTCTAATAAATTATCAGGAAACTGTATGAGTCAATACATTTTATCATCAGGTTGAATCATTGTTCAAATATTCCAAAAATCCGAGCCTGCGTATTGGATTTCTTGATTCGTTTTCCCTAAAAGGGGGTAAGGTTAGTCATTGGGTAATACGAAGCCAAGATGGTTTTAAAAGGATAGCGCTAATATTTGATTTTCGATGAACCAGCATTAAAAATATGAGTTTAAAATTATTTTACGGGAAACCGTTCCCCGAATACACAAATGTTTATGTTTATTTATTAGTTTGATTTATCGATTCTCAACTTTATGTACACATTCCAGTGATTTCAATACAAATCTCTCCTGTATGGTAGCCGCGTGCTCGTTAGATGCCTCTAGGGTAAAATCTAATAAACGACTTCGGAATGCAATGCTTTTAAATGTCAAAATCATCAACACATGTTGAATAAGTCCAGTTTTAATTTGTTATCAGCAGACAATAAAGCTTGTTATTT
>JADPWL010003070.1:0-80001 GCA_019059595.1 Marasmia exigua
AGTAGTGGTATATGATGACTTGACAACAAAAATTCTAAAATTGATTGCTCCTATAATAAGCTGTCCTCTTGCACACATAATAAATCTGACATTTGAAGACGGATTTTTTCCTGACGAACTTAAAATTACTGTCATAAAGCCGTTACATAAGAAAAACGATTTAAAGGATCCAAATAATTACAGGCCTATAGCATTGATTCCAGTAATTTCGAAGATTCTTGAAAAATGTATGAGTGCTAGATTGAATGATTTTTTCACAAAACATAAATTGTTACAAGCGGAACAATATGGTTTCCGAAAAGGTTACTCGACTGAACTAGCGTGTTTTGATTTTGTCAAATACGTCACAGAAGCTATCAATATGAAAGAACCTGTAATGTCGATTTTCCTAGATATGACAAAGGCTTTTGATGTCGTTAACCACTCCAAACTTCTTTCTAAGCTTGAACTCTATGGAATTAGAGGTAAAGCACTTTATTGGTTGAAGAGTTATCTCGAGAACAGAAAGCAATGTACTGAAATAACACAATTATCTAAATCAAAAAATAGCTTTATTAGACAAAGCTATAGATCTGAGTATCAATACATACGTTCAGGTGTACCTCAAGGAAGTGTATTGGGGCCGCTAATGTTTTTAATCTACATTAATGACCTTCCAGCAACTACAACTCATAAATGCATACAGTACGCAGACGATACAACTCTGATTATAAAAGGTGACGACAGAAATACTTATGAAAATAATATAAATAAGACACTTAATGACATAAACACATGGATGAAAATAAATGACATGAATGTAAATATAACAAAAACTAAATTTATGCAATTTCATTCTCATATGACAAGGCCATTGCCGCTGACTATAGCATACGCAAATAATCAGATTGAAAAAGTAGATAATATAAAGTTCCTAGGAATACATATTGACACCAATTTAAATTGGAAGACTCAAGTTGAATCTATATGTGGTAGGCTAGATCGTTTTGTTTTTGCCTTAAAAAGATTGAGAAACACCGTGTCCATAGAGGCAGCTATCACTGCTTATCATGGGTATGTTTCTGCGGTACTTAATTACGGCTTAATTTTATGGGGCAACTCTGTCGAAATCGATAGGGTATTCAGGCTTCAAAAGAAGTGCATTCGAGCTATTACAAATACATGGTTCAGGGAAAGCTGCAGACCCCTATTTAAAAAGCTCAAAATTTTGCCACTACCCTGCATGTACATAAAAAATGCTTGCATGTTTGTAAAGTCACACCCAGCATTTTTTCAGAAACTAGATGAGGTCAAAGTGAAAAACCTGAGGGCTCAGTATGCAAATCTCTTGTACAAACCTCAGTGTCGCACATACATTTATAAAAATAACGTATTTAACATGTGTATCACTCTGTTTAATAATCTTCCAGATGAAATAAAGACTTTAGAGAGTAAGAGTTTCAAAATAAAATTAACTGAATGGCTATTAAAATATTGTTTTTACAGCGTGGCTGAATACATAAATTATAGAAATCTGATGAGCAACTAATAAAATTATTGAACTATATTAATCAATTAGTCAATTAAGAAATAATATTGCTGCATGCCATCCATTTGTTTTTGCACACCTGCATGCAGGTTGAATACTTGTACCTACTATTTTATTATTAAGACCTTTATAACCTGTGTTCTGGCAAATAAACATTTTTATCTTTTATCTTTATCTTTATCATTAAGCATGCTAAACGATGCAGTTGCGTATTTTTTCTCGCACCCTACTTTAATCTCATGCCTAGACGTGGATTACGTTGTTGGATGTGTTACTATTAAGTATACCTATAATAAGCTTATCCTTAAGTTTCTCATGTAATACATTTGTTTGTAATCCCTAAAATAAATAAATAAATAAATAAAATAAATAATAGATTTTTGCGTTGCATTATAACTATAATGTATCAATACGGGGATTAACACGATATTTATTATGTGAAACGACATTGTGTACTCACATATTTGGCGACGACGTTTCGGCTACGTTACAGCAGCCGTGGTCACGAGCGGACTGCTTTGTTTCACATAATAAATATCGTGTTAATCCCCGCATTGATACATTATAGTCACTGAATAAACTCCCCAAATCCTAACTTATGTTCTAAGCGTACCCTGGGATCCAAATTGACAGCTTTGGACACGCTTAGATGAAGTATGAAAAGCATGTTACTAGAAAACGCGAGCTTTCAACGGAATGTGCTATTTTCGGAATGTGTGTGAAAGAGTTGCAACCGACCCTGAAGCAGCTTTAAAGCATCTCTATACGGGTGCTGTAGAGGAAGAACGTCACCCAACACGTCACCCCAGCAGTACTGACGGCCTCCCGCGGTTTTTCAAGTACGGCTTTCCAAGAAAAGGCACAGTCTGGTTACTGTGCATGTCTATTATGAAAAGTTGTTGTAACGTAAGCTCTTAAGGCATCAGGATGGGACTCGATGTAAGGAAGACAGCTGGAATTATCCAGTTCATTAGTTTAATTGAGCTATATTTATCTATTTATTCAAAACGACTTATTAAAATAACGGGAACCCACATTCAACGACTTCTCACCGTAAAACTACTTGTCATGTAGTGTCTGGTTGACCCTTTTAAGAAAACTAATTAACTTACTAGCGGGAACGTAACTAAGTAGGTATTTAATGATTTCCTGTTGTGCAGAACATGCAGAACAGATATTTATAATTTTATCGCCACGAAAGAACTCGCGCGGCTAAAATTTTAGATTCCTTGTGCCCATAGTCATAACGCACACATTTGAATGTTGATGGCGACTGAAGCTTTTCTCTGGATTTCTTTGTTGGTGCGGACTCACTAGCGCTGAGGTGTCGGTCGCGATCCGCCAATGTAGTTGTTTTTATTAGGCTTTTGTGATACAGCTTGAGGCCCAATTCGGGAGGAAGGAGAAAAGATTGAAAGCACTTGTGACTCCACTGGAGTTACGGGTGTGAACGGGCGGCGGACAACGCTTACCCTTAAAAAAAGAAAGATATTGGCTGCTAGGAGAAAATATGATTTTAGATAGTTATAGCCCACATTGTACGAGTATAGTACCATAGACAAAAATCTGTAAACTATTTGTCTATACACCGTTATTTTTTATCGTTTGTATCTCGAAAACCTCATAATACCTCTAGCCTCGTTAATGAAGTCCATTTAGCATGTTACATCAAAAAAATAAGCGAAAAAAAAACAGCTCCCCCTCCGGCCACATTGGCAAACTAAGGTTCACAACCAGTTGCCGAAGAAGAACTAACATACTTGCTACTTGACCAGTTGCCAAAGAAGATATTTTTTCTTTTTTTGCAACTAGTTGCTTACAAAGAATTATTTTTTCCAATGAAAATAGAATATGCACATGGCAGTAATGTATGGAACAGCTGATTTTTTTCGCTTATTTTGGTTGATATAACATGGACTTCATTTAAGGCACCTATTATGAGGTTTTCGAGATGTAAATGATAAAAAAAATAACGGTGTTTACAGTGCGGCAAAAAGAGCATATAAAAATATGAGGTCGAAAAGGACTTATATAGACTTCTGGCAGATGAATGGCAAGAGGTGGCTCAGGACCGACCGAAATGGATTATATCCTATAGGGACACCATGACTCACTTTGGGTAGCTGCACTAACCTAGTTAGTTTGTAAGGTTTCTTTGTAAGATCTCACAGCATCTATATCGTCATTTGTCATGTCGGGAAAGCTGAACGCATGCCCATTTCATTGTGAAAATCATAATTAACTCTAGGAGACTAACATGTTGCAAATTCAAAAGGATGATTGATCGAATAATTTGCAACACCGTCTTGAAAGCATTCCTCATTAGTATTTTTATTCACACGTCTGGTATTAAGTCTAAGATGAGTTATGTTAAGTTCAATAGTTTGCACGTGGAAAGTATTAGGGTCATTGACAATAAAAATTATTATAATTATCTGTGGCACGAGTCATTACGTTCTTATTCGGTTTTTTGCATTATGCACTCACTCGCATGATTCTACTGGGATCCTACAAAACTTTTGAGTTCATTGAGGTCCCGCTAATTAGTGGGATTCAAAAACACGAGCAAGCGAGTCACCTGATGGAAAGCAATTATCGTCGCCCATTAACATCCGCGAAATCAGAGAGATCCCTAAGCGTTGCCGGCCTTTTTAATAAGGAGTAGGTACCTACGCTCTTCTCTTGAAGGTCCCGAAGTTGTAGCCGTCGGGAAATACTCCCGCAGGCAAACCGTTCCACAGAACGTACGTCGTAGAAAGTTCCGCGAAAAACGCACAGTATTATACAGCCATCCATCGACATGATGGGGATGTTTGTTCCCTATGGATAGAAAAAATACGCTACGTGGTCGTAAGTAGGTGAACGACCATTCAAAGACAATAAGTGGCAAAGAAAATCTGTTGTTTTAAAAGCCTAGGATCATAATAATTAATATTCTGACCATGACCATATACTGAGCAACCCATTGCCATTTACTTTAGGACGTTGTCACAATATATAATATAAGAAAGTAGACCTCTTTCTTCTAGATCAAGAGCTCCCCCATCAGCTCCATTCTCGGGTTTATCCTGGAACTGGAGCTACATGAGGTGCTGTAATAGGTTACGGGGATGCCACAATAGATCATCTACTGGTCGCAGTGGCTATGAGACGCAGGGCTCACCTCATTTCTATCAAATAATCTACTTTCTTATAGGTAAGTATTGTGACAAGGTCCTAAAGTGTATGCATATTTTTGGAGTTGACTGTACCTATCAAGTACTTATTTATTTAAAACTACATTGCATTAGCATTGTAGGTATATTGTATTGTCAATAATATGTCCTCCTGAAGTCTATGACACGGTTTTAAGGAATCGAGAAGTGAGAACGCGTTTTCATTCCAACAGCCAAAGTGGAATATCCTAAACAATGTTGATATTTACAGTTTCTCTTCAACCTTGTCTTTATCCGGTTTACCAACCAATCGCCAAGCACGCATAGGGCTGTCGACGTTATCTGATGACGTCACAGGGTCCCGTTAGAAGCGACCTTCACCCGGTCAGTGGGGCGGGCGTTCACCGCATTCCGAATCGTGCGCAACCTGTACTCACAAAGTCACAAACAACACACGTTTGACTGGTCGCGATGGACGTTGGACGTGGATATACCGAATGACTAGGAGGTAAAATAATACTTCCGATTTAGAGGAATTATTGATTTATTTCCATAATTCACAGACTAATATACTAACAACACCGTGGCCTATCTACACGCTGGAGGGGCAGATCCAAATGTCCCTAACCTTGGCTAGATCATTATTAGATTACTAGATAACTACTGGTATCTGATAACCACAGATATCAGTTGTCAGATAGATCATGCCCGGCACCCATGTGCCGGCCATGATCTATTCATCCACTGAGCTACCTCAAGCTAAGTAGTAAGTTAAGTAGCTCAGTGGATAAGACGCGTGCCACTTCCAGTCACTGTCAAATCAAGTTACCCCCCTGCAGTGGAAAAATAGCACTTGTGCCCCAGACATAAGGACGGTCCAAAGGTCAACCAGGGTAACTCGACGCGACGCTTACCTTCCATGCGGGGGGTCGTGGTTCGAATCCGAGCATACACCTCTGGAATTCCCAAATCTATTTGCGTATTTGTACCACTAGCTCGGAGGTGAGGGAAAACATCGTAAGGAAACCTGCAGGTTTCGGATAGTTTCTAAAACGTGTAACCATGATTCAGTTGGTCTGGTTCCCCTGACAAAAGGGTTGCGAAGGTCAGACGGCAATCGCTTTGTTGTAATTACCAGACTCCCCAAAACCTGGCTCATTGTCTAAGCGTACCCCGGGCTCCAATGCGATAGCTATAGACGCAACCGGAAATTATACAGAAGAGGAATTTTATGTTTTTTTTTATAATATTAATTCTCACAACATCTCATAGGTTGACCTGATTCCGTACTAAGTAGCTTAAGCACTTGTGTTACAGATATCAGACAACAGAGGAACACAAATATATATATTACACCCAGACACTGAACAAACACAAGTGTTCATCGCACAAATGTTTGTCCAGGGTGGGGATCGAACCCACGACAGGCAGGCAGGGTCAGTACCAATTGCGCCATCCGGTCAGTCATTTTCATTATGTGATAAATTGAAAGCAATCAGACAGACGAATCACCAATCAATCGTCGTCGCACATAGACACCCGTATTGCCAGTGGAGCAAAAGAGCCCGTTAAACATTTTTGCATCATTCATCTTCCTAATATTCCGAATATTTTTAATGGAAACTCTTTCGCTGTTTCACATTGTTACTATACATCTTCTCATCACTCTTTTTCCTGGCTATGTGGGGCAAAGACGTAATACTAAAACCCCTGCGGCTTCCCTCATCGCCCATATTGGGGAAAATCATGGTGATACAGCTGAAGTCACGCATTTTCCTTACACATGGTGGAAATGCAGCCTTAAGGACACAGCAAACAAGCTATTCAATTTGTATTTGTTAATCTCGCTCTCGATCTTATAATAGCCCGGATTCAGGTGGCGCGTATCGGCTAGAATGCGGTGCTGGCCCACTGACCGTGTGAAGGTCGAACCAGCTAACGGGATGGTGTGACGTCACGGGGAGATCTGCATCAACGGAGATGTACGCGGAGTTATAGAGTGGGAAAGGTGACGTGGGATACGGTGACGGCACGGTAAGAGTATTTAGGACCTAGTGCATCGATTCATATCTTAATCTTCTTAAGCCCACATTCACCTAGTGCTGAGTATAGGCCTCTTCTTTATTTCGCCACTTCTTTCGGTCATCTGCCAGCGTCATCCACAGTTTTCCCGCCTCTGTAATAAATAGTATCATCGGACCAACGCGACGGGCTGGAGTGGTCAACTCACAGGACCTCGCCCTGTTCATGGCTGCAATTTGATAAGCACTTTAGTACACCTATTATAGTCCTGGACTTTTCAAATCTATGTGCGCATTTCTACCATTAGCTCGGCATTAGGTAGAACATCATGTGAAAACATGCACGTTTCGGATAGTTTTTGAAACGTGTTATCATTATTCAGTTGGTCTGGTCCCATGTCAAAAGGGTTGCGAAGGTCAGACGGCAGTCGCTTCGTTGTAATTACATGACTCCCCAAAACCTGAATCATGGCCTAAGCGTACCCTGGGCTCCAACGCAACCAGGATATACATGCTATGAAGTTCTCATCACTCTCTCTCTCTAGAGAGAGAGTTCATACGCCTTGCCTGATGTCCCTTACTACATGTACTCCATCATAGAATACAAGTCATCGCTACTATGATGGGATTAATCAACACGCTTGAAACGCACTCGTATAACAATGATAAGTCCGAATCCATCCCAAACTCATTGTCCTACTCAAACTCCCTTCTATTCCGTTTACTAAGAAATGTGCCCTATATTTAACCACCGTTCTCAGTTTGTCACAACAATATCTTGAAGCGGATTAAGGTCAGTTTCACTTGCGCCGCGAAAGGAGACAATGGTAGGCAGGGCTGGCAAGTCAAGTGGGGCGTTTGAGCCGTGTTAGTGTTATCTTGGCTCGATCTGAGCATGCGCGTGGTTGTACTTTGTAATGGTCTATGAATGGAGAGGGCACGTTTCATGTTCAAATAATATCCTACAACCGAGGCCGCTACGGCGGTTAATCTCAACGATCAGCCACGTACGCAGGATATATTATAGTGCTCAAGTGTGTGCGCAAACACAAGTACACTCTCTATTCCTTTACCCTCATATTCCGATGGGGCACAAGCGTGACATGACTGGAGAGGGATTCGTTGCAGGACGTGCTTTCCGAGGCACGGAGGTACATGACCGCAGACTTCCAGACTGACACTAAGAATTTGCTACCTAAAACTTAGGTACAAAATTTTGGCCCGACCCGGGGATCGGACCTGGGACCTCTTGCGCAGCCATCGCTTTAAAGTGCGACCCACTAACCACTGCGCCACCGAGGCAATCAAGTCAGACGTTTCATGTGTAGTAAGTTAATGAAGACCGAGCACTCACTCATGCAGCAAAACACACCACAATGCTGCTTCACGCCGGTTTTCTGTGAGGCCGTGGTATCTCTCCAGTCGAGCCGGCCCATTCATGTCGAAGCGTGGCTCTCCCACGGTCAAACGGTCACGGCTCTTGCAATCACGCACGACGGGAGCAATCAATATTTGGCGCCCTCTTGTATCAAACAAAAGGAATAGTTTTTATCTTAAAACACTCAGTAAGCTGCGCTGTACGCATCCACCACGTTCATTTAGGGCGTCAAGCTGAAGGTCGTGGAAAAATTCGATTTACTGTGGATGCTCTTGTCACGAGCGGCTCTCGGCGCCCCCTAACACCCGGCGCCCGGGTGCACTACCAACACCTGAAGCTTCAAAGATGCGTTGCCGGCTCTTAAGGATATTTCCTTAAGAGATGACGACGAACTATTTCAAAGAGTTGTTTTGTATGGCAACCCTAATGTCGCGTCTCCTTTCCGGCGCTCTTATGGCGTGTTGTTTGGCCCACATCGCATTTGGCGAACCTTGTTAAACTTGTTCCGTTAGGCCTTAAGCTGCTAAATATAGACGCAGTCTCCAAAACATCTGTTCTGCCCAATTTTAGGATTTGAAAGGAACAAAGAATTGCACTAATCACTTTATGATTGCTTCGAATGATTTGGTCATTGGTGTCACTTCTAAATCTTCAGGAAAAGGGGACACCATTCCAAAATCTGCAATGATGGTGAAGAGGTCAGCCTCGGAAATATTCGTGAATGACTCGTCTCCACACCGAATTTGTCACACATATGTGAACTCACAATGTTTCCTGGTAAGTACTTTAATTTAGGCATCGAAAAAAAGAAACAGCTCAGTTTATTCAAAGCGGTAGGTAATTTCCTCGTAGTCACCACAAATGAGACCCAATTCAGAGGGAAAATAAGTTAAGGTTGGCAGCGAACTTGTCACTCCACTGGTGTAGGTACATCCCTACATAGAAGAGAGAGAACGCAATTCCGTGGCATGACCGTGGGAGAACCACGCTTCGGCATGAATGGGCT
The DNA here is from genome assembly GCA_019059595.1 of Marasmia exigua. Taxonomy (NCBI): domain Eukaryota; kingdom Metazoa; phylum Arthropoda; class Insecta; order Lepidoptera; family Crambidae; genus Marasmia; species Marasmia exigua. Next base: position 9,089 of record JADPWL010003070.1, read on the forward strand.
GGCTCGACCGGGGTGATTCCATGGCCTCACAGAAAACCGGCGTGAAGTCGGCGTTCTTCCTATCAGGTGATCTGTCTACTCGTCTGCCACCTACCACTCGCCTAAAAAAGAAACTGCGCTCTTGGCTAATCGATCAAGTTAGCAGACTTTGGTAATACTTGTCGGAGCTTGGGTGGCCGAGTCCGACATCAGGGGGCCGGTGATTTTCCCGTTCCCGCTGTCTTCCATGGTGTGGGCGTAGAAGGGTTCCCCTTGCAACGTAATGATACGACGGACTATGCTGGTGTTAATATCGCGTAAAGAAACAGACAGTCCTTTGGTACCTTTACTCATGAGACCTCAGTATATAACCGCCTTGCGAACCACGAATATTCCAATTTATAGCAACATTACCAAAGGCCATGTCCAGGACCCCCATTAGGTGTCCTGCGTTTGAGGTGCGCCTTATTAAAATTTATTTTGAAGCATTTCGTTTACAAAATATCATACGATGCTATTTTACAACGACAATATAATACCTCAATAATTAATTTTAAATAACACTAGTAACCTAAAAAAAAAACAAAATCAAAACCAATAATAATTACAAAACCGCCATTTTTCATTTCCGCTAAAATAAAATTTAAATTTACATCAGAAAAATAAGATTCAACTTCCACTCAGAAAATTCAAATTAAATTTCTTCAAAAATAAATCGACAACTTCCGTTACGAAAATAAAATAGACTCTTCCTCCCAAAAATAAGTTGGCGCCAAAACGAACTTCCAGTGAATTAATTTTGACATTTATGCGCAGTAGCGCCAATACGAATTTAAAAGGAAATAATACAAAAAAAGGCGTTTCCTTCGAATTACATTTTAAATTGGTGCGCAAAAGCGCCATCTTTAATCTACGAGGGAACTCCGGTTTCCGCCAATTTTTTTTTTATTTTTATTAATATGGCGCGTAGTGTCTTCATCTTGCATTTCCGACATAATTATTTATTATAGAGGCACTATAGTCTAAGAGCACGCTACAGCCAGAGATTCGTCATTAAAACGCTTTTTAAAAATGTACTCATTATTTTGTTTTTCCTTTGTTTTGTTTTGTTTATAATTTCTGTATTTTGTTTGTTTGTTCTTTTGTAACTAATGTTGTACTCGTATGTAGTGTTGTGATGTCCAAAATAATATTTTTTTTTCTTTCTTTCTTTCTTCTTTCTTTTTGTTTTTTTGGGCTCTTGCTCTGAGTACTACTTTACTATCTTACAATAGTTCCACAACGTAAGAAGACACCGTACGGAATGTCGTCGGCAGGCGGTCCCGTTCTTCGGGCCGTTACCGATGAATATTACAACAGGGATGCTCTGCCGTGCGCACGCTGTTACGCACACAATCCATTTTTGCATTGCAACTTTTTTTATGCGATAATTGGCAGACGAGCAGACGGATCACCTGATGACAAGCCATTGCCACCGCCCACGGACACTCGCAACACCAGTGGAGCCACAGGTGCGCTGCCTCCGGTACCCTCACTCACGCAGCGAAACACAGCACAGTGCTGCTTCACGCCGGTTTTCTGTGAGGCCGTGGTATCACTCCGGTCGAGCCGGCTTATTCATGGCAAAGCATGGCTCTCTCACAAAAGGAACCACAGACGATCAGATTGTTTTAATATATCAATGGCTTTAGGCCATTGATATATAATTTCTTAAAGGCAACAAAATCGTCCACCAGTGTCACTCCAGCTCTTCAGTTTGCGTTCAGCCGGGCTTTTATTAAAACTACTGAAAGGTATACTAAAAGGTATACTGCCTTATCATTTCAGCCAATAAACGTCCACTGCTGGACATAGGCCTCCCCCAATGTATCCACAAAGAACGGTTCTGTGCCACCCGCATCCAAGGGATTCCAGCGACCTTCACCAGATCGTCGGTCCACCTTGTGGGGGGCCTACCACGGATTCAACCTCCACGGCCTCCACTCGAGGACCTTTCTGCCCCATCGGACGTCCGATCTCCTCGCAATGTGCCCTGCCCATTGCCACTTGAGGCATGCAATTCTTTGGGCTATGTCTTTGACCTTGGTTCTCATCATTCCTGACTACTAGTAGGTATACTACCTATTTGTATTTGTAAATATATCTAGGCCTTTTCCGGGGGAAAGGAGAAAAGATTGGCAGCGCACTAGTTTTTCCTCTGGTGTTGCGGTATTCGCTTACCATCAGGTGATTCGTCTGCTTGTCTTATTACATTATCATCATCATCATCATATTTCCTTGGCCGATTCGGCTACAGTGACTAGGGGCATAATGCATGTGCGAGAGTGCTTATCACATAAAATATGAAGAAAAAAATAGAACCTCCTCCTTTTTTTAAGTCGGTTAACAACAAATACTGTGTTACAAAATATTACCGACGAATTTCTCGTCATGCATTGCATACATATTATTATATTATGATTCAAGTTTATAATCGCGAGAATAAACAAAATCTGCCAGCTCATAATCAAGACACACTTCGAATCAATTGATAGAATAAATATCATCAGCACCGTTAGTACTAAATCTGAGAAAAATCTAGATAGATAGGGGAGATTAAAGGTTGGCAGAGCACTAGTGGCTCCACTGTTGTCGCGGGTCGGGTGTTTATGGATGGCGGCAATCGCTTACCATCAGCTGATCCTTCTGCTCGTCTGCCACCTACCACATACTACTTACCGCTAGTTCAGCGACTCAAATAGAGTTTTGGCCTCCGAAACAAGAGATCGCCGATTCGCTCGATCCTGCGCTATTTCTTGCCAGTTAGGTACTGACCAGGAGCTCGCGCAAATCAGCCTCGACGATGTCCTTCCAGCGATACCTAGGTTGGCCAACTGACAACAAAAAAAATACGCTCCAGGGGCCCATCTCAGACGGGGAAACAGATTCGGTCGTAATTTTGTTTCCAGAGTAGGCCACAATTACAGAGGGATTTTTCTACCAACTATGTCAGTTTTGTGCTACGGTTTGGCTGCAGCACTATTTTCTAACGATATATGACTTTGGGACTTTCAAGAGACGAACGATCTCCCAACTTCAACTAGAAGACCAGCTACTTACGCATCAGCGATCTGTTTACCACCAGGTGAACAGATCTCTCGTTTGTCGTATAAAAATAAATTTGGCGCCATTCAGAAGGAGGTAGGCAGGCCTAATGAGAGATTATAACGGATTGTGTATGGAATTTTTCGTGACCGTTACCGCTTGCAATTTGGGACAGAATTGCCGAATTGGACACAAACTGTATTTTACCACCAACTGTTAAATATTAAAAATATATTTATCTTTGAGTAAGTGTCATAAACGCTCATAATTATGCTCATATCCTGAAGAGGTTCTTTTGCTATCTCGGAGGTAAAAAAGGGGAAGATTTTCCTTCGAGATTTTTTTTTATTATGCTAGAGGCGACAAACGGACAGACCTAAATCGTATCTTCCAAAAGATTGGAACATTTGCATCTGGATCAGTGCAGAGATGCTTAACAGTGGAACGGTTCATTTGGAACATCGACTCTCAGATAGATCCGTGATTCATTCCGCTGTGAGTGATTCATGCTTGCGTCTAAAGCTGTCTCTCTGGAGCCCGGGGTACGCTTAGACCATAATTCAGGATTGGGGAGTCTGGTAATTACAGTGAAGCGACTGCCGTCTGACCCATTACAGAAGAACCAACCAGACCAACTGAACAAGTTTCAGAAACTATCCGAAACGTGCAGGTTTACTCATGATATTTTACGAAGAAATACGCACATAGATTTTAAAATTCAGAGATGCATATTCGGATAAGAAACCGCTCCCCCCGCTCAGTGGTTCCATCGCTCTTATTATATTACCGTTTTTGAACTTATTATTAGTCACAAAATGACCACTTATGTTTTTTATAAAAATAACAGTACAATTACTGTCAAAGACACGCTCCAAACTCACATAAAACTCTACTTTTCGACACTCGGCATCGTTCATCCAAACGAGATAGATTTCACAGCTCAAAACAACATTTTTCAATTGGAAACACGGCATAACTCGGCTTGAATCCCGTCCATTATGTTTTTATTTATATTTATTAGCTGCCGCGGTAAAGATGACTTTCTCGTGCGCATTCGTGGTCCAATTGCCACAGTTTGCGGCGTCCGGCAGACGAAATGCTCGTAAAAAGGGCTAGAGGCGTTTTAAAGAAACTTTGGAAACTCTGCCAAGTATTATGTACTTATCTACTTGTCTTGATCATGCACTGACCGCGCACTTTAAATCATGTGCCTGCGTTGAAAACTTTTCCCCTTCCTTAAGTAAGTACTATAACTGAAACAGTATATTTCTTGCAGTGGAAAATGTCACTACAAAAACTAGTCAATAAGAGTCCATCGTGTGATTAAAAAAGTATAGGCTTTATTTGTAGTGGAAAATGTCATAACAAAAGCTAGTCGATTAGAGCCCATCGTGTGACTGAAACAGTATAGGTTTTTGGAGTGGAAAGTGTCACTACAAAAACTAGTCAATTAAAGGTTTTGTAGTGGAAAATGTCACTACAAAACTAGTTGATTAGAGTCCATCGTGTGACTGACAACATAGGCTTTCGAAATTCACCCCCGGTTCCCTCACTCATGCGAAACATACCGGCGCAGCTTTACCCCAGTTATCTATATCATTATTCATGTCAAAGCGTGCCTTTCCCACACCTTTCCGGGATAGCACAAAATCACTATGCGTGCGCGCTCATTCTAAACAGACCATAACGTTGGTTGAGACATTAGAAGATAAACTACATACATAATAATATATTTCTACCAATTTGATGGTGGCTGGATGTCTGGTGACATAGTTTCTACTGTATAATAAGTAGTAGACAGTAACTGTATCTAAAGTATGAGTTTAGAACATTTCGAAACGAAGCGAAATAAAATTACAGTGCTAATACATTGTCTCTCTGTAATGATGATCGATAACCAAACCCCATTGCAGCTTGGACTCCTGCTTACCGTCATGCTTAGATGAGCCCTTATACTGTACCACTAATATAATGTTGTCGGTGTCTCCTTGGGTGATCGTATCAGAAATGATGAGATCCGCAAGAGAACTAAGGTCACAGACATAGCCCAAAGGATTGCTTGCCTCAAGTGGCAATTAGAAGGGCACATAGCGAGGAGAACAGACGGCCGTTGGGGCAGAAAGGTCCTCGAGTGGAGGCCACGTACAGGAAGTCGCAGCCGTGACGCCCCCCACAAGGTGGACCGACGACCTGGTGAAGGTCGCGGGAATCCCTTGGATGGGGGCGGCCCAGGACCGATCTGTATGGAGATAATTGGAAGAGGCCTATGTCCAGCAGTGAACGTCTATTGGCTGAAATGATGATGATGATGAAATAATGTTTGGTTTATTGTTATTCAGGAGAAGTGCCTAAGTAGGTACTTGCTTACTAACGTTATTTTTAATGGCTTTATTGTGCCTTGGGAGGGCAACAAGACAATGCTTTATTTTAAAGGAGATAGCTTTATATTGCTGACACGGTTTTTGACTTTCTCTATAAAAAAAAAATACAATAGGTACAGTAGGTACACATATAATCCCCCCTTTCGATGTAATTTTTTGGATAAAACATGACCGAAAATCTTGGTCCATTGAATACCAACCAAGTTAGTAAATGGATGTTACTTAATTACTTAAAATGCTTTCCATAGGTAAGTATATTATGGAATAATAGGAATACTGAAATTGTTTATATCTAATTACATTTTGAACCAACGGTGTTGTTTTCTTGTTTCTGTACATAGGTCGAGAACAATAATAACAAAATAATTAACAATAATAAAAAAACGTAGATAATAATAAAAAAAACTTACCAAACAAATAAAAATACGCCGCCCCATTTTCACAGTTCCAAAATTACACACACAAAATCTAAAGTCACAGTCACCTAATCATTTAAGTAAAATAATTGAAAAAAATACAGTTCAAAATAATTTGCCTCCTTTTTGACAAGTAAACTTTTTAATCGGTTTCGTAGGCAATGATATCGAAATATTACTTTTAAACTGGTGGAAAAAAACAATGTCAATTAAAAAGCTTCGTCCGACTTTTTAACGTTTTTTTAATTGTTCGTGATTTTTTTCTGGTAGTGGCAAAGGCGTTGGTCGCGTGCGGCCGCGAGGGAGACTGCGCTCGGCTGGCGCCGCTAGCGGTGAAAGAACGGGAACTTGTGACGATTCGGTGAGAGGACATCACATAGAGCTGTTGCTGTGGACTAAGATTTTGAAATCTCATTTTGATTTTCATTAAGATTTTGAAATCAGAACCCTAAAGAATAATTAGGTTATATTTGAATCTAGTCTTGCAAATTAGGTAACCAGATTCTTGATTTAAAAAATACCTTACCTAAATGAGTCTTGAAAATTCTTTAGGAACTAACGCCGTAGTCTGAAAAGGAGCTTATGCCATTTCATTCAAAATGGATTGTTTACCTGAGGCACACCTGAGACAACCGACAATGTCGCCATCTTAAAATTATCTATATCATAACCTATATATCTATATCATAACCTAATGAACTGTACAGACATTACCTATCTATAGAGTTCGATATAAAAAAACAAATTTGATGTAAGTAAGTACTTATCTTCGTACAGTTTTGGGAAACTATCTGAAAAGTGTAAGGTTTCCTTACGAATCTCACCGCTATGCATACATATACAAATATTTTATTTCGGTAACTTAGTCTATTACAAATATTCGATGTGGGATCGCCCCTTTAGGCAAAGAATTGCCTATTGCATAAACATTAAATTCTATTTACCACAAATAGAATTTAATTTTAATGTGCATCTAGATGCGACGAACGAGCAAGCGGATCACCTGATGATAGGTAAGTAAGTATTAGGTACCCGCCGCTCTCGCGACTCTATTTTCATGATTGAACATCCGCGAGGTCAGATGGAGTCGCTGATACGTTGCCGGCCATACAGAATGGAGTACATTCAGTGGTGTGGGGTCCACTCTATATAATATCCGTTGTTAGCACGGGCCACGGGCAAGGCCGCCGTTCCGGCTGGCACACTTACGCTCTCCAGCCGTGCCTGCCGCATTAATTATTTATACTGTGCCTACGGTCCCGTACCATGGACTATTAGTCCATGCCCGTACAGCCATGGATTCATGGTCGCAGCCACGGTGGGGCAGGGTGGGGCACTTGCCCCTTCCTGCCCTGAGCCCATGGCTGTTCCACCCTGATGTCTTCCCCACACTAAGCCCTCGGACTAAGACCTACCACGATGGCGCAGTGGTTAGTGGGTCGCACTTTAAAGCGACAGCTTATTTTATTTTATTTATTTATTTATTCATTTCTCAAGGGAAACATACATACTGATCAGAAAAATTACATAACACACATTTCCAACACATAAAACAACAAAATTACCACAGCTAAATAGTTCACATACTATAAGCAAACAAGCCAAATTCTGGTGTTAAGAAACTAAAATACAATAATTCATTAAGATTTATATTTAAAAAAATGATAAAAACTGGACAGGTATGGGTAGGAGGACAGTTCAAATTCAAATGCATTCTCAACTCATCATACTCCTATTGTATGATTTGCAAGCTCGATCTATAAAGTTATTGCTGCCATAGTTAGTACGCATAAGGGGAGTATAAAATAATAAATTTATTTCTAATTCTTTGATATCTTATTCATATGACGGCTGCGCAAGAGGTGCCGGGTTCAATCCTCGGGTCGGTAAAAAAAAATATGCTAGAGGCAGACAAACGTGCAAGCGAGTCACCTGATGGAAAGTTATCAACGCCGCCCAGAAATATTCGCGAAATCAGAGAGAGGGAGAGAGAGAATTGTACCAAAGATTTCGGTAGGAAATTCTTAGTGTCAGCTCGAAGTCTGGAAGTTGGCGGTATTGTACCCCCGTGAGGCACGGGCAAGGCACTATAAGCCGTTGATCCTGCGCCCAATCCTTCTCCGGTCGTGTCACGCTGGTCCCATCGGAATATAAAACATCAACTTTAGTCCCCAAGAGACAGGATTACCTAGTTTGGGGGCTACCGGCATTGTATAAAATTTGTAAACTTTTGCAAAATAAAGATTTATTTATTATAATATGAGGCAAAGGGAATAGAGAGTGCAGTTGTGTTTGCAACGCACTTGAGCACAATAATATATCCTGCGTACGTGGCTGATCGTTGAGATTGGCCGCCGTAGCTGTAATCGGTTGGAGGATATATTCAGTGTATCAAAAAAAAACATTACTTAAACATAAACAAATGAGAGTAAGTACGCAGTAAAAGTAAAACCGAAAAGGTTGTGGAGATGATTATAAAAAAAAAATACCCGCCCACTGCTGGACACAGCGGACTCTACTCTTCTTCTTTGGGGATTGATTCTGACATCCGTAACACAGGTGCTTGAGCTACCTATCTCGGAGTCAGACCAATGTTTGTGATGTTGTGAAATTTTTAAAAATAGAATCAGCTGTTCCATAACAACATAGAATATCCACCCGGCAATAAAGAATGGAATAATTTGCTTTTTTTTGGCTTATTTTGTCGAACATGCTAAATGGACTTTATTCACTATACCTATTATGATGTTTTCGGGATGTCAACGATGACAAAATAGCGGTGTAACATTCGCAAATACTGAGGTCGTTATCATTTTTGTATTCTGTCACTTTCATTGGGTATGTTTAAATAATTATTATAAGTATAAAAGAATATGATGTCAATATTATTACTAGGTGAATGAATAAGGGTGGCTTTCCATCATGTGCTATGCAGCTATACTGTGAAGATTTATATAATTATTCTTTATTGCACAAAAACATAAACTCCCTTATTACAAATCGCGGACTAAGGATAGTCCCGGAACAAAATTCTTGCCAGTTCCTTTTAATGTTGCGTGTTGGAACAAGATGGCATTTACTTTTGTGCATCAGGGGAGGGAGGGGGGTTAAAAGGTAAACAGCGCACTTGTGACATGTTGCACTGTTGACCGTGAGAACCACGCTTCGGCTTGAATGGGCCGGCTCGACTGGAGTAATACCACGGCCTCACAGAAAACCGGAGTGAAGCAGCACTGTGCTGTGTTTCGCTGCGTGAGTAAGGGTACAGGAGGCCATTTTTTTGTATGATAAAGGGAGGCAAAGGAGTAAGCGAGTCCGGGGGAACAAATCTGGGGGACGAAAAAGGGCGGTTTAAAGGTTGGCAGCGCACTTGTGACTCCACTGGTGTCGCGGGTGTCCATATCAAATAAAAAAGTACAATTGATTTAGGCCCCTTTCGACCAATATTTATATCTACGTGAATCAATCTATGGTATAACGTCAGATTTGAATAGAACGACAGCGCTATACCATTCATTTATTATCGAAATAAGATTTTTCGATTCTAAACTGCATCTATTTACAACCTGTGCGGATAAAGAATGGGATCAGAAATGGCGACGCATCTATTCACTTCTCGCTCGCACACTATTTGCGTTTATACTCGCACCCCACGAGTGCGAGTATAGACGCAAATAGTGTGCGAGAATAGATGCGCCGCCATTTCTGATCCCATTCTTTATCCGCACAGGTTGTATACTAATTTATACCGTCGGAGACTCGGCAGACCTATGTGCTATTCAACAAATCCATTCATAGCAAACGTTGCACATCTTTGGTGGAATGGAACCCTTATGGTATTATAATACGACATTATTGAAACTATTATCTATTGAGCATTGTTCACTATTACCCACGGTCATGGGACACCCTAGAGTGTAGATGCGATGTTTCCGCTTGCACCTGACTATAGGTCTTCAATATTGTCGACAGTCGAAATAGCAACAGCATAGTGATAAGTAGAACACTCATCCACATAGAGTAAATAGATATTTTATGTGGATAAGCAATTTAATTTAATTATGACAAGTAAACTCTGCGCGTTGGATGCTTTAGTTCTTCTGGCCACGTGTGTTTGTGCATCAAAACACTTTTGTGATGTGCCGAATTACGAGAATATAGGTAAGTCTAAAATCGTCATCGTCAGCCCACTGCTGGGGCACGGGCCTCCCTCAATCACATGAGGGGTAATTGCCATACTCACCACGCTTGGCAGACGGGTTGGCGAGGGTTTTGATATAAATGCGGAGTTTTCCTTCTCTGGGCGCTGATGATCATGCCAGCAGCTTTACCTTAGTCGTCTTTTACGACACCTCGGTAAGAGTGAGGGTGGCCTATTCTACTTTGCCGGGACCACACGGCACAAGTCTAAAATAAAGATAAACAATTAATAAATAAAAATTTCTTAAGGTGACGGGTATGGCACACGAGCGACGCCAATCGATTTTAATTATTAGCTATTAAACCAGATCTCTTTTAAACAAACGGTGTTATAACCTCTCGGCAAACACTTACCTATACTATTTATTAAATAACCATGCACAAAAGTTGGGTCCGTTATTGTACGCGAAAAATTGATTACTGCCAAAAGCGGTCACTTTTAGCGTGATCTCATGCCGTGGTCGTATGCCACATTGATTTTATATTATTATTATAATGAATCTGCTTTGCTACAGTGGCATATAACCACGGCGATACGGCATAATAATATTAGCAGAGGCAATTTTCTTGTTTCGTACTATTTAGAGCGTGTTTTAGTTTTTAAACTTTATTTTTACTCAACATATTTTTAGTTATGTAAATAAAATTACCTACATATTGTGAAATGTGCTAAAAAGCTCTTTCATTTGATACCCCACACGGTACCGTCGTTTTTTTTAGTTCCTTACTCTAAATCCCCTAGAGGGCGCTGTAGTTAATTTAACGTGACGTCATAACCAGAAGACAATTGAGACGCTTCTAACAACACCTAATTTGTTCAATTGTGATAACTACTTTAGAAGTTATGAGGAAACAGATGAACAACCATACATACACACATACCTACATACATACATACTTACATGTCAAAATCATAACCCTCCTTTTTGCTTCGCTGTAGTCGGGTAAAAACACGGAACGCTCACGTGGTGTAATCGACAACTAGCGGCATCTATTGGTATAAAGTGGAACTATTGCCCGAAACGAAGTGAGGGCGGGCCACTAGTTTTGTATAATTTGAGTTCTTAGCATGAGCCTTTTCCTCTTTATATTAAACAGAATTGTCAGATCCGGTGGCGGCGTCTTCTTGGGGTTCGTTCCGTGGCTGCTGGATGACGTCACGGCGCGGGCGCCTGTTCCAGGCCTACCGGGGCATCCGCTACGCGCAGAGCCCTACCGGCCCTCTGAGGTTTCTGGTAAGAAAAAACATCCTCCATCATCATCTCACGGGAATCATAATTGCCGGTTCCGTCCAAAGCTGACGCTTCGGGGTATGCTTGGACCATGATCCAGGATTTGGGGAGTCTGGTAATTACAATGAAGCGATGCCATCTGACCTTCGCAACCCTTTTATAAAACTCACATACCTATCAATCAGAATTCTGAACTTGTAGTAGGCTGGCCATACCTATCTGTTGAAGAATGATAATTATTTGGTTTAAAGGCCCCATCATAGAAATTAAGTTGTCACTATTATGATGGGATTAGGCTTAATCACCACGCTTGCCAAATGCAGATTGGTGATCACAAACCGGAGCTATGTTCGAAGAATTCGAACCCAGGACCCTGAGATCACGGCCCGGAACTTAAACCACTAGACCAACAGGGCGTTGGCATACTTAAGTAGGTATTATATGCAAATGTCTTTAAGTCTTTAATGTCCTTCATTGCCTTATATCTGTTACACACAGACTACTTAGGTACATAATAGTACGGAATCAGGTGTAATGTTAAAGATATTGTTTATTTATAATTATAACTTTGCAGCCGCCACAACCTATTTACGGCTACGTGGCTGAAGTCCTCGCGACCACAGACGGGCCCTCCTGCCCCCAACCGATACGGAGTAACGCCAACTATCACATGTCTGAGGACTGCCTGACCCTCAACGTCTACACTCCAAGCAGCAAGAGGTACCAGTGGGTTTATCATCATTCTTAGCGTTAAAGTCTGGTTAAGGCTAGAATGAACAGGCCTCAAGGGCTTTCAAGGCAAAAGCGTAACGGCCTAAACCTCTGGCCAGGAGGAATAGGTTTTAGGTAGGTCTTCCTGTTTCTACTAGTAGGACAAAATAGGAGGACCACGAGCAAACAGGTTCTACATCAGGTGAGAAAGTGGTCGAGCCTTAGACTATAGTAAAAAAAAACCGCCCCTAGATGGCGTTTCAGCTCAGTGTCCACTTTGCTGCTACATTTTTACACTCACACGGTCTGTCACATGCATTGTAGAGGTTATTGGACCATCCTGCTCGCAAGTCGCAACCAATACTGAATGCGGCGAACTAATCACAAGTGTCAAGACTACTTGAGGCTCGAAGTCTTACATATCACGAAGCAAGAAATTAGTAAAGATAAAGATAAAGATAAAAAATTCTTTATTCAATTTAGGTCCACACAGAACACTTATGAATGTCAAAATAGGTACATAATATCTACCGCTGGTTCGGAATGTCGATTTCTACTGAGAAGACACCAGCAAGAAACTCAGTAGTTACTCTTTTCAAATATTGATGATGTTACAGAGTTTCAATTGAGAAGAGAAAAAACTACAATTATGAAGGTTAATAGACTACTATGAATAACAACTCAAAAGATTAATCAATTAACATGACCAAGAATCCTTATCATTTAAATAGTCTTGTACTATAGTAGGTAACCTTTCTTCATTAGGCAGGTTTTGATATGAGACTTAAACTTATCCAGTGATAGGTTAATGACATTTTTTGGGATCTTATTAAATATCTTAATACTTAAGCCAACAAATGAATTACCGATTTTATGAAGTCTGAGAACCCGGACGGCAAGCCTATGTTTATTTCTAGTGTTAAGACTATGACTATCGGACTTTTTTTGAAAAGTGTGCAAGTTCTTACGTACATACATAATGCAGTCGAGAATAAATTGGGAAGCCACGGTTAAAATATTAATTTCTTTAAATATTTCTCTAAGTGAGTCACGTGATCTAAGGCTGTATATAGCGCGGATGGCCCTTTTCTGTAATACAAAAATAGTTTGTATGTCAGCAGCAGACCCCCACAACAGTAGACCATATGACATCACACTGTGGAAATAGCTGAAATATACCAGCCTTGCCGTCTCGATATCAGTCAGACGCCTAATTTTTCTTACTGCATATGCAGCGGAACTTAGTATTTTTATGTGACAGTTAGTAGACAGATCACCTGGTGGTAAGCCATTGCCTCCGCCCACGGATGGACCAGTGGAGTAACTGACCTCTCTGGTGCCCGAACTCACTGTGTGTGTCACCGATTTTCTGTGAGACCTTAGTATCGGTCGTTGTCGAGTGGTTACTGCGACCATGTTTAATCAATTTTATGCCCATACGTGTCAAAGCGTGGATCTCCCACAAAGTCCACCAATCATCAACATTGGTTAAAACATCTTTCCTCAGGTTGTATCCCGTCCCCGTGCTGGTCTACATCCACTCCGGTGGGTTCTACTCCATGTCCGGGCGCAGCGACGTCGCCGGTCCCCACTACCTGCTCGACCGAGACCTGGTGCTGGTCACCATCAACTACCGCCTTGGTTCTCTTGGTCAGTTCACTTTACTAGACGTGTGTAGCTATTTACTGAAACGACTCAGTGATCCGATTCAGCCAAATGATACACTGTTCCGAATCTCTAATGTTCGCTCCGAATGTATCATTCGACTCAAATAGATCTCGAGTCCGAGTGAGCCGAATGATTCGAATGAGCTGAATGATCCGAATGAGCTAAATAATCCGAATGAGCTAAATAATCCGAATGATCCGATTGAGCTGGATGATCCGAGTGAGCCTAATGATCCGAATGATCGGAAAGATCCGAATTCAGAGCGAAAGAGTAAGCTGTGGGCTGTCCGGGGTGAATAGGTAACCGTTTTTCCATGTATTACGCACGGAAAAGAGATAGGTATATTAAATGGCACCGCAGGAGGGGATCGATGATTCATTCGTAACAAAATTTAATCAAACAAAATCACTGATCTATCTGAGCAATTCTCAGTTCTAAAACTGTCGCTTCAGAGCCCTGAATACGCTTACCATGCTCCAGGATTGAATGAAACCAGATTATGTGATCTGTTTTTCTTGTTAAATCATGGTAAAACGTTTCAGAAACGAACCGAAACGGTCAGGTCAAGCCTGAACCGATCCGAACGACCACTAGAAGTTCAGATTTTTTCAGATCACGTAGTAACAACTTACCATCAAGTGTTTCGTTTGCCTCCCTATCTCATAAAACATCAGTAGTAAATAGATTGGGAACTTTTACTCGACGATGAATCACTGAGGCGAGCCCTAGCTCGCCCTAGCTCGCCCTGGCTCGCCCTGGCTCGCCCTGGCTCGCCTCAGTGATACATCGTCGAGTTAAAGTTCCCAATCTATTAAAAGACCGTAAAGATTGGAGCCTCCGTTAGAGTCTCTGATCCCTAACCGTTCGCACAGCTTGGAACTGCAGTTAGAGCCTCCTTTAGTGTCTCCGATGTATCTTATGCAACCTCAGTTGATTATTAGAAAATCCAATAACTCAGCATCAAAGTAACCATTGATAACAGAACATTTATTAGCATTGTACTTCCTGAAAGTACATTTAAAACGATGATATTGTAAGTTTAGCTCATTCAATTGTTACTAATGCAACACTGCACTCGCGCTGAAACCGGAATCATGAAGTTTGTTAAACAAAAAGAATCACTTAAATTAGATTGCATCTGTCCTGCATCATCTAATGTCCCTCGACGGCATGGAAATTTATTACCAAGTACAATACGTTGTATTGTGTGCGGTCCATCTAATAGTGGAAAAACCAATTTAGTAATAAGTTTATTATTGCATAAAAATGGACCAAGATTCCGTAACCTTTATGTGTATTCAAAGTCTTTATATCAACCTAAATATTTATATCTTGAAAAGGTTTTGAATATGGTACCTGGAACATCATTTAATAAATACAATCATAATGGAGACATTTTAAGCCCCCATGATGCTTTGCCTGATTCAATTATTATTTTCGACGACGTTGCTTGTGAGAATCAAAACAACATTAGAGATTATTTCGCCATGGGACGTCATAAAAATATAGATTGTTTTTACATCAATCAAACTTACACGAAAATACCAAAACAACTTGTACGGGACAATTCTAATCTCGTCATTCTATTTAAACAAGATGACATTAATTTGAAGCATGTTTATGAAGAACATGTGGGATCAGACATGTCATGGTCCCAATTCCGTGAGATGTGCTCAACCGTTTGGAATAAACCATTCAACTATCTTGTTATTAATAAGGATTGTGGCAAAAATAACGGATGTTACCGATTGGCTTTTGATACCTTCATAGTGATAGAGGAACATACATAAAAGACGGTTGTGTTATCTATTAACCAGTCTCATTCATGGTTTGAAACCGAGCGGAATACTTCGAAATGGAGAAAAACCTTAAAGAACAAATAGTGAAATCAGCAGCAGCTGTTAAAAGAAAAGTTGCCATGATAAAAGATATTGAAAATACAAACAATAAAACATTAGAAACAATATTAAAACCAATTGTTGATCCTCTAACACTGTTGACCAATAAAAAATATGACCCTCCTCTTAAGGTAGAAGATCACTGTGAACCAGTGATGAAAAAAATTAAAAATGACAATAATCAGTCATTTGAAGACGAAAATCAGTCATTGTTTGTCTCTGATGAAGATTATAATGAATCTGCTAGTGAGGAAGATGAAGATGATGAACAAGAGCAATACAATTACAACAAAACCCTTGTTGTGTCACCGTCCGAAGACCATAACATTAGCGAAGGATCATTCAAATCTCTACAGTCCTCGCCAAGTCTTAAAAATCAATCACTGTCTTGGTCAACATCGTCTGAAGTAATGAAAGATGTTCCATTTGGAGTCAGAAATGAACGAGGTAAATTATTACTCGGGAAAACTCGTGTCTATGACGACGGTGGTATTCTTAAAATAGGAACACTTACTGTCAAAAAAACTGATGGCTTAAAAGAACTTTTGTTCAAAAAGAAACCAAATTTAGATGTAGTAACAGATGATGATTTACAATATTACAAATTACTTCTAATAGAAACCAATGCTCATCGTCGTAATTGCGAATCATCAAAACCCATTAACAGCAACAAAGGATTTAAATATACGAATGTAATTAAGCCTTTGTTCAAATTCTCTAGAAATCCAACTACAAGTGTTGAAAGTATTCCACAAGGTAAAGGCATTTCACTTTTAAAGACAGTGAAATCAGATACTGATCTAGTTTACTGGGATGATCCAAACGAATTAGTTGAACGATTAAAGTTACTACTTGCATCTTGGGAAGCAGGTAACACTGGCGTAAATAACGAAATAATTGCAATTATTTCGGAACTTCATGAAGCTGGTATCATAAACGTAGAACATATAAAGAAGAAACCTGGAAAATTGAGTAGTCTTCTTTTAAGAGTCAACCCATCAAGACAGCAATGAACATAGATAAATTTGGTCATCATGTCCATAAACGTTTACGATTGACAGAATACATTGGAAACTACAATGAAACATTGGTGAAATCTGTTACCGGACACTACGATTTAAAATCTTCTAAATTAAAAGGGTTATCATATCCAACTGAAGACGACGAAGCAGTTAACAAAGCTTATTTAGACAAAACGGTTCAAGAATTAAGAAATGATGTTGAGAAAATTAAGCTGGAACTGAAATTACATTTGAAGAATTTGGAAACCTTTACAACAGACCATTTGAATAAATCATTTTATTCAAAGTCTGAAATAGATAATCTAATTCATGTGAAAATAAAGAAAAATGAGCAAAAAGGACATAATTGATGAACTTCACAAATCAGCCAGAAGAAATTTCCCACGTCGTTGCACAGTTATAAAAGGAATCGATGATCTTTGGCAAGCCGACCTCATAGATTTACAAAAATATTCAAACTTTAATAAAGGCTACAAATACATATTGGTAGTGATAGATACATTGTCAAAGTATGTATGGACAAGTTCCCTAAAATCGAAAGAAAAAAAACTGTGTTGTCAACGCTATGCACCAGATATTTAAAAATTCATCTAGAAAACCTAAATATTTGCAAACAGATTTGGGCAAAGAGTTTTATAATGATATCTTCGGTCAACTGTTACAAAAATATAATGTAAACCATTATTCTACTTACTCCGTGAAGAAAGCATCTATTGTAGAGCGAGTCATACGCACTCTAAAATCACACATCTTCAAACTTTTCAGTTTATACGGCTGTTATCGATGGGTGGGTAAATTATTAAATACTGTGATAGAGAACTATAACAGCACTATTCATCGCATAACAAAATTTAAGCCGAAAGATGTAAATAAGACAAATGAAAAGGTTGTATTGTGTAATATTAGTAAGGCGTACAGAAATCGAAAACACTTGAAACCCAAGTTTCAAGTTGGTGATCATTTACGTATTAGCAAATTTAAAGCAGACTTTTACAAAGGTTATACTCCCAACTGGTCAACTGAAGTATTTACAGTAGTAAAGGTAAATGATACAAACCCACCAACTTATCATTTGGAAGATAAGCATAAGCAGGTTATATTAGGGACTTTTTTATGAGTACGAATTACAAAAAACTAAGTATCCTGATATTTACCTTATCGAGAAGATTATCAAAAGAAAAGGTAATAAATATTTTGTGAAATGGCTGGGCCTCAGCAACAAAGAAAACAGTTGGATAGACAGGAATGAGATTGTTTTGTAAAACATATAAATATAACTTTAATCCAAATCTATTCATTCTAACGATATCAATGAAGGGGGGAAGTGGTATTATAGACAGCGTGATTAACCATTTACCGTTCGAGCTACATTTACCTGGATATCAATTTTGTGGTCCTGGAACAAAGCTACAGAAACGTTTGAAAAGGGGAGACAGAGGTATAAATAATTTAGACAAAGCTTGTATGTATCACGATATTGCTTACAACGACAACGATTTAAACATTCGACGAAAGGCTGATAAAGAACTTATGGAAATGGCTCGGAAAAGATTGAAAGCTAAAGATGCTAAAAAGGGTGAAAAAGTTGCATCATGGATAGTCAAAAATGCTATGAAAGCTAAACTCAAGGCTGGTACGGGTGCTCGTTCATTTATGGCAGCTGTTAACAAAATTAAATCTCAACTAAAAAGTTAAAAACCAAAGGCAGTCACACAGCTATTAAATACGCATGTGCTGCAGCTAAAAAATCTTCAAAATAAAAAAGGAACCAAGTTGCCGCGCTGTATTCCTCTGCCAAAATGTGGAGGACTATTACCTTTAATCCCAATCTTTGCAGGCTTGTCGGCTTTGGGTTCTTTGGCAGGTGGAGCAGCCGGTATAGCAAAAGCAGTGAATGACTCCAAAGCAGCTCAGAAAAGTCTTCTAGAGTCTGAACGTCATAACAGAACAATGGAAGCAGTGGCTCTTGGCAAAGGATTGTACATTAAACCTCATAAAAAGGGTGCTGGTTTATATTTGAACCCTTCAAAAAACTAGTTAACGGCTGCCTAGACGTGCACTAACAGATTTAGATATATTAGAACATGCTACTGACATTCCATATTTTCGGGGAGTATTTATGAGAGATACACTTCCATTGAAGCCAAGAAAAATAGAATGTGCTGTACTTAATTTGGATAGCTCTGATAGTCCAGGAACACACTGGGTAGCCTACATCAAACAAAACAACTACTGTGAATACTTTGATAGTTTTGGCGACTTAAAACCCCCATTAGAATTAAGAAATTATTTAAGAAACATGTCAATTAGTTATAATATTGTACGGTATCAAAAGTTTGACGCTATAAATTGTGGTCATCTCTGTTTAACTTTTTTAAAAAACTATTGGATAAAGCATTTAAATAATGGATAAAATAAAGAATCGTGTTCAGTATAAACATGTCTTTCACTGTGTCGATAACTGGTAGAGACGCTTATTCAACAACAAACTACTCTCCTACATTAGAATTAAGTGGGGAGTATGAGTGCGGTCTTCTGTATTTTTCTACATTCAACTCTATTCCCAATATAGATGAAAGAAACAATAAATTTTATTATGGAAATGATGAAGTGATAAAACTACCCGAAGGATCGTATGAATTACAAGATATTTGTGATTATCTTCAGAGCAACATAAAAAATGCTACATTGAAATTAACTGCTAACAACAATACTTTAAAAACATGTATATATTGTTCAGAAGATGTTTATTTCGATAAAACAGATTCGATTGGTAAGATTTTGGGGTTTGGTCTTGAAGCTGTAAAATCGAATATAAAAACTGAATCTCAATATCCTGTCAACATTTTACCAACAACCATAATACGCATCGAATGTGATATTGTGAGCGGGTCATTTGTGAACGGAGAAGCAAGTCATATAATTTATGAATTTGTGCCGAATGTACCACCTGGTTATCGAATAATAGAAATACCTAAAAACTTAATCTACTTTCCTGTCAATCAAAGTTCAATAAGTTCTATCAATATAAGATTGTTAGACGAAAAAAATAAACAAATTAATTTACGTGGTGAAGAGATCCAGCTGTATTTACACTTCAGGAAAAAATGTTAAATTTCAATAAAACCTCTGCTACCTCTCGAAATCAAATCAGTTCAAGGAGAACATCGCACAAAAGAGCACTACATTACCCTAAGAAGAAGCTGACCAAAAAAATAAAGCATTTTTAAAGATACTTGGATTGACAAAATGAACGTTTTAAATATCGCTCAATCTCCGTCACATGACAACAGCATTGAAAGTTTTGAATTTCATTCATACAAACCATATGTGACAAGTTTCAACAAGAATGATGAAATACGGATACCGATTAATCAGCAAGATTTGTACGTGTTACCTGCGCTCAGCAGTTTGTATATTGAGGGCAGAGCTGATGTGTACAAACACAACAGTACAACAAAAGAAAAGGAAAGAGTATCAAATGTACATTTTGTTAACAATCCTGCCTTATTTTTATTTCAAGACATCCGTTATGAAATAAACGGTATTGAAATAGATAGAATAAAAAATGCAGGTATCACAACCACAATAAAATCATATCTATCGTTAAATGATAATGAGTCTAAATGTGCTAGTGTTTGGGGTTGGTCCCCTTCTGGTATATCCAATACAATCAATGGTGTATTTTCAGCCTCTATTCCACTTAATAAAGTGTTAGGTTTCGCAGAAGATTACCAAAAAATCATTATGAATTGTAAACATGAATTAGTTCTTTTAAGAAGTAACACAAATCTTAATGCTTTAAAGTTAAATGCTGGCGAAGTTGTTCAAGACATAATAATAAATAAAATTGTCTGGCGAGTCCCGCATGTCAAAGTATCAGACCGCGAAAGAATTAATTTGTTAAAACATTTAGAAAGAGATCGAGCGATAACAGTCGCATTTCGTAATTGGGATCTGTACGAATATCCATTGATGCCTAAAACCCGGAAACATACTTGGTCTATTAAAACTTCATCACAGATTGAAAAACCTCGAATGGTTGTGATTGCCTTACAAACGAATCGTAAACAAAATGCCACCATGTCAATGGCGGAATTCGATCATTGCGCTGTACGTGACGTAAAAGTTTACCTTAATTCAACCTACTATCCATACGAAAACTTAAACATTAGTTTCGCTGAAAATAAATATTCATTAATATACGATCAATATGCAAGATTTCAACAGTCTTATTACGGACGTCGACCTGAGCCGTTGTTGGGTTTGAAAGAGTTTAAAGACATTGCTCCCTTATTCGTTGTTGACTGTTCTCGCCAACACGAAGCCTTGAAGGGGTGTATCGACGTATGCTTGGAAATAGAAACCGATGCTGAGATACCCGATCAGACTTCTGCCTACTGTTTAATACTGAACGATTGCATATTTGAATACAAACCGTTAAGTAATATTGTAAAGAAATTATCATGAATGATTATACGGTCATTGTGGACTTGCAAGGCTTCAAAGATCGGAATAATGATTTTTTAGTAAAGGAATTAGCTATAAGCACTCAGGAGCATACCCAACAATTTTTGATAAAACCTCCATATCCATTCTCGACTTTAACTCTCGAAGAAAAGAAGCATGTTTGGTGGGTAGAAAGAAACAGAGGATTCCGATGGAGTGAAGGACACATTGACTATAGAGAATTTCAAAGAATAATAAAACCGTATTTGAAAGATTTAAAAATTATTGTGAAGGGTAAAGAGAAAATAAAATGGGTAAAAGATCTATGTGACCATGAAAATATTCTAGATATAAGTGATAAGGGTATATGTAATCTAAAAAATATATGCGAAATGTACTGTAAAGATATAAATTCATTTAATTGTTTTACTCACAGAGATAAGCAATATTGTGCTTTAAAAAATGTACTATGTATTAAAAAATGGTGTTCTGAAAATAGCATAAATCTATAATAAATTTAATAAAAACATATTTTATATTACTGTAGTTTTATTTACTTTTTTAGATAAACAATTAAAGACGGTTTTCAATCGAAATCATTTATTATCAATTACTTATTAATACTTTATATACAAGTACATAGTTTTACATTTTATTTTGATAATATTTAAAATAAACATTAATTAGAATATTTAACAATTATTTCATTATACTATACTATACAATGTCACCACATAGTCTCTTTGATATTTTCCTAACTAAAACGTGCGTAAGGTCCAAAATTTCATCAACAGAATCTTGTACCACGTACTGGGCGTTGAGTTCCACGTCTTGATCGTCTTCCTCAGAAGTGTTCATCGATGCGAGGTCATTCGGCAAGTCCAGAATTTTAATTTGGATTAATTTTAATCCACGCTTCTCTTTGCATAAGACGAACGACTTAGAAACGTTCGTTTTCTTCTTTGCAAGGCTGAGTTTTCTTGGTTGCTTCTTCGGTCGGCGTTCCAAGAGTTCTTGATATTGTTGTGTGAAGTTTTCCAGTGGGTCCTGGGCGTACTGACTGAACATAATGTCAGAAGAATTATCCATTTTCTGTAACAAATAGAAAGTAAATTTAGAAAACACCTTGTTTTAAATGAAGTTCTTAATTATTAAAATCGAAATCAAGAAATAATTATACTTACAATCGATGTAGGTAACGTACGATCTGCAGCAGGACCACGAACCAAATGACGTTATTTAATGTAAAGCTGCGTAATACAAAACCGCTAAGTTTGCATATCAGCATGTTTGATGGATTGCACAAACTGCAAATGTGTAAATATTTCTTGTACAAATTTACTACACGTGGAGCATCTAATTACTTTATATGTAAATTTGTCACGTGTACCTACAGTATTTTACTTAATCATGTCGCAACAAGTTCTCATGTGAGGTGACTTACTAAATTGTGTTAAACATTTTAACACTGTTTCCCCTTCAATCTAGTTACCATAAAATAAATAAAATAATTATAATATGAGATGTGGATAAGAAAATAAAAAAGAGGTATTCTGTTTAGCAAATTTATTTCTTAAAAGAAGTAATAGGTTTTACACAATGTACTAAGTATGACACTTATAGGTAACCATTACATTATTTATAAAACTATCAGTTTAATGTACAGACGGCGTCAAGTTAAGTTACCCCCAGCAGTGCTAAACTAGCACTTGTGTCTTGGATATAAGGACGGTCCAAAATCCAACAAAGGTAACTCCACGTGACGTCCTGTGTACATAGCATTAGTCTATTTACATTAAGACTTAAAGTTAAACAGTAATATTATAATGTCCCCAGGATACAGTGCAAATATTATCTTTTGTAATGAATCGTTTATCGTCTTTTCTTGATAAAGCAACTTTGTTTTGTTCTGTTGTAAAAATTTCATGTTTTATCGATCTAAAAAGAACGTTTCTACCTCTTATCTCATCACCCGTTGACAATACATTAACATAATCAGAAAACCGTAGTTTTTTGGTAACATTTTTTTTAACTCCTTTTGCTTTTTTTATCTCACTATTGCTCGTTTTAATGCTGTAAAGTTTAGAGCGTAATCCGACAAATTCTAACAAAATGTTGCCTCCTAACTCGTCTTTAAACAAACCGGGAACTTTTTTGTTTTTAGGAATGATATCAAAACGATTATCTTTTTTGTAGTTGCTTGTATCAAAGTAAGATAAAAAGTGTTGTTTTAAGTCTGAGTAAAAATCATTCGTCTGTATTGAATACAAAAGACTATCGGTATCAGTATAGCACAAAGACAGATTGTGTTGGTAGTGCCTTTTCATGACAGAATAATGAAAATCGTACATATGATTTTTGGAAAGTTCTAAGACTGTAAATCCTATGTATATAGGTTTGTTTAAAACTACCTTTTCTCGTTTTAGTTGAACAGCCACCAAATTTTCATCAAATATTGATGCACTATGAAAGTTAGGACGAGATATGAGCTGTTCTGCCGAATGAAATTTATTGGTTTTATTTCGCTCATCTCTCCACTTTGTGACTAACTTTACGTCTACTCTACGCTCAGTATCTTCGAGAGTTTTTCCGAATATGCTATTGTTCAATAATTTAAAAAAATCTTGTTCAAACGCGGAGTCGGTGCTTTGACGCAAATGTGTATTTAAATCGATGTATTCTTTTAAATAAGGGCTTTGTTTGAATGATATTCCTTTATGGATTTTTTTGAGGTGTAATCCATGTCGTAGACAGGTTTTTAAATGAGCATAATGGATGACATAGTTATATTTATGAAATAGATTAGGAATTAATTTTATATTTTTTGCACCTGGAGGTGTATAATTTTGTGCGCAAAATGGAAGATCGTTATGTAGGTCATGCAAATTCTCTGGGTAATATAAGTCAACTTCAAAAATATAACCATAATCACTGTCATTAGGAATGTTAGTGATATCAAGTTGTTCACATTCCCTACTACTCAGAAATTTAAAATCTGCGTATGGCAGAAAACTACACATTGCAAAACCATATAGATTATTACAATCCATATAAATTAAAAAATTGTTTGGTAGCGAGGGGTCGTAATCAGGCTGATATTGGTTATTTGATTTAGCATATCTTTTAGAACACAGACAAATACCCCCACGAATTCCCTTTTGTATCATTCTAATCATTTCTAAATCTGAAAGCAAGTCCAATTTTACTTTTGTCTTTAGTAACATAGCATCGAAGCTGAGACTTGGCGCAGTGAGATAAAAAGCAGGATCTAAGTTGTAGTTAACTTTACATGTTTTACGAAACTTTTCAAATATATCACTTAATATCAATACATCGCTCTTTACATATAGATCAGTATACTGTCCTAAGTTCTTTATATCAAAACATTTCCACACCTTTTTTGCATGTTCGTAATCAGACTGACTAATAGCTTCATTAGAGAGATTATTATAAAACTTGTCTATGGACGGTAAGTTCTCCTCTTCATATACCTTCCAGTTTGATATGTAATCGTATGGGTACACTCCCTTTCTACTTAACAACAATAATTCATTTTCATTGTTACAATAAGCACGTAAATGTGTAAAGTCAGTTTGTTGTAGATTTTTAGCTAATTGTTCGATACTTGTCCCTAAAAATTTGAAGGAATCAACAAACCGCACTGCAATAAAATTATTAGTTGAAAATTGAATAAACTTGGTGAAGGATATGTAATTCTCTTTGTTTTTGGGAATAACTTTAATTTCACCCGGAAAACTACTTAGTTCACGGATGAATAAATGGCAGTCGTAACCCGATAAATTATGGAAGAATACTGGTATAAACGAAGGTATTTTAAACTGAATATTGCAGTAAGAGTGACAGGCACCACGATATTTTCCTGTGAAGTGACAGTGGTCCCGCACTTTATCTCCTATCAGCAAATTAGCGCATAAATAACAGTACTCTGCCTTTTCAAAACTAGATCGTTCTTTATCGCTATAAATTATTGGAACCGGATTTTCAGATGCTGATTTAATAACACTATAAATACGCTTCACATCTTTTTCCAATTGATTTACGAACTGTGACGCAGAATCAGTCCCTCGATAGGTCACTAATCGGTTAAGTGAATTATCATAATTACAAACAATGTAATAAGCAAACGCCGCCGGTAGATGTTTTTGTGTTTTTAATGTGTGCGCGCCTTTGCTCTCATTACATGGCTGCAAAATTGACTCAAAATCCGCGTAAATAACGAACGGAACATTTTGCATACATTGATAATTTTTAAATTGCATTTTACTGCCAATTTCTGGTAATAACGTAACAACACCCCCACAAATATGTTTATCTTGATCTTGTTTTGATTTAAAAAACAATAAACATTCATCACAAAAGTGCAACTTTCCATGGTGCTTTGTAATCTGACTTCGAACTAATCTCGTTAAATCTTTTATTAGACAATAATGTGATTTCATACCATTTTCTAACAGAAGCATATTGATGTGATTTTTCTTTTTTAATAATGTCTTATACAATGGCCCAACAATGTTTTGTTTGTAGTCTAAGCCATAAACATTTACGCTAATGTCATGATTATTTTTCTCAAATATTTTAATGTCTTTAAATGAAACTGGAAAATGCATGTTATCAAGATTCAAAACATCGCTAAAGTGTGGATATGATTGTACTCGACTGGCGTTTTTCACCTTTGGGTATAAAGCACTCAAAACTGTCCAAGCAAAACAATATTCATCTTCGTTTCTGATATTCAAGCAAGCCTTTTTTGATTTAATTTTTTTTGGCAATTCTAAATAGCTAGAACCTCTGAGCGGTGAATATTTGTTTATATTAGATTCGAGATAAAGTATATCCAAAAGAGACCACCCGCTCCCCTTTTCTTGAAATCCATCTATCTTTTTACATAATAATCCTGAAATATTATCTAATAAGTTGTCAAAAGAATAGTTCGAAAATATGGGAATATTTTCCGTAGCAAATGATTTTATTTCCATCGTATCGTCTTTAGGTAAAATAACTTTAACAAATAATTCAAAGTTCACCTTTATATTAATATGAGACGCGATAGCCAAATCAAGCACTTTCCGTAACTTAGACGAAATACAATGCATGAAGTGAGTAGGTGAAG
The DNA here is from genome assembly GCA_019059595.1 of Marasmia exigua. Taxonomy (NCBI): domain Eukaryota; kingdom Metazoa; phylum Arthropoda; class Insecta; order Lepidoptera; family Crambidae; genus Marasmia; species Marasmia exigua. The sequence goes on from JADPWL010003070.1 coordinate 35,260, forward strand.
TAATCGCCAACTTCTCACCGCTGGAAGTGAATTCACAGTCGGGGGTTATTCGATATGATACTATACGACCTCTAAAAGCTGAATTAACAGTCTCAATTCCATCATCATAATTAATTAATGTATTATTTTTGTGGGCAAGGCTTCGCAAGTGTCCCGGAAATTCTTTTTTAATTATAGATGCTTGACATACTGAACAAAAAATAGTTCTCAATGTAGCCATTGTGCTTGTTACTAAGTTACATTAACTACCTACCTGATTATGTGACCTACTTGCTAAACAGAAAAAAAAAAATGTTAACTTAAAAATATCAATCGATAATAAGAAATAGTTTAATAAAACTATTTCTTATTATCGGGGTAAAATGTCGCCTCACCCTGGAACAGCCGACTGCTGTCTTTAAATATGGTCTTTATTGTGGACCACAGCGGATCCTCCGGGGTGAGGCGAATCCGCAAACAACCGCTCCACTTGTCGGAGCGGTCCCGCGAGTCCAGATCTATAATAGTCGACGTGTCGAATACTCGGAGGTCCACAAAAAATTCACCGCCCGTCTGCAGTATCGACCGTCGACTGATGCCGCCCGCTACACGCCGAGATAATGACGACCACAACTTTGATTGTGGCGGCGGCGGTGTAGGTTCGGCTGCGTCTCCGAACAACTCTTCGAACACGTTGGCGTTTTTGTTCGCCTTCGACTTGCTGCTCCTGTAAATTAATGATAGACATTAAGATTTTAATTAAAATCTTTCTGAAAGGCCGGCAACGCATCAGCGACCTCTCCGATCTCGCAGATTTTTATGTGCGGCGGTGATTACCATCCATCAGGTGATCCGCTTGCTCGTTTGCCCGCCTCTAGCATAAAAAATCTTGAATAAACAAGGAGAAACCGCACAATGATAGACTAGTTATACCATCACACACTATGATAAAAAGACAGGCAAGAAGTATAGCGTTTATCTACACCTTACAGATTACAATAGTACAAATAACAGGTGCAGTGAGATCCAACTCTCAAAATGCATTGCAGCTATACACTATAAGATAGATTACTTAACAAATCTTCTAAGTTACATGTTTAAAATATTGTGAGGAGGAAACATACGTACTTCGACTTTCTAATTGGCTTCGACTTCTCCTCGTTGGCCTTTTTACTCGCTTTGCGTTGCTTTATCGGCGGGCTGTAACAAAAACAACAATATGTTAGTAACTAAACTAAGGTAATTATTTGATAATACCTCAATTAACCAGTGTTTAGTTTTAAGAATTTGACAAAATATTTACCATGGATCTTCTACACCCGAGCTATACTCCGACTCGGACACGTAAAGGTCCTCAGCGAGAACTCTCTTCCGGGATTCAGAAGTTGAAGCAGACCTGCAAACAAAAAACATTCTTATAACAACATGTACTTACTAGAAGATTAGTCCGATGTGCGAAGACCGCGACATTTATCTGGAGTAAATGCCTGTCAAAACAAATAAACATTGACGCAGCCGCCCAAACCAAATAGTTGATATAAAAGATAATAAAAAATAAACTCACGAACATTATCTCAGCTTGCTGTGTTCCTCGGAGAATAAATATCACGAAGCGTGGATGATCAGATATTGATCACAGAAAATAATGGTGATCTATATAATTGACGCTCATTATATATACAAACATTTTCAATCACACATTAAAACTGTAACACTGTAAGTCACTTGCACACATTCAAATATTGCCAACCAGCAATATTGAAACAAACAATTATCTCGAATTACTTACCGAAAGTTCTAGCTTTAGGTAATCGCTCGTCAGCGATTTAATATTTAGGTACTGCCGCGGTAAATAATGTGGGAACACTACGCACCGCGCGTGGTTTTGCCTGCTTTAAAATATTTTATTTATTTACATGAAGGTTCATCCAATTACCGAAAGTTTTAGCTTTAGGTAATCGTTCGTCAACGATTTAATATTTAGGTACTACCGCGGTAAATAATGTGGGAACACTACGCACCGCGCGTGGTTTTGCCTGCTTTAAAATATTTTATTTATTTACATGATGGTTCATCTAATTAACACAAATCAACAAATACACGTAACTAAAATGAAAGTTACAACGTATTCTTGAATTGTTAGAGTTATTCATAAAATAAATTAAAATCACCGCCATCTAGACATTCTCTACCCAATGGAGTTTAAATTTTAAATATAAACGCCATGTCGGTTATGCATCTATTTATTTATTTTATTTACTTATCCCACACAAAATGAATCGAATTCTAAAAATTTTATAACAATTATAGTTCCTTGAAATGATAATTTAATAATGTGTGTATGTGTATTTGTCTGAAAGTTACTAAACCATATATTTTTTTTATAGTGGCAAACAAGCTTACGGTCCGCCTGATGGTAACATATTGTGACAATCAGATATTTACTATTTAGGATAGTGTACATAGAAGCCATCCGCAATGAAGAATACGTCATGTACACTTCAAAGCAAAGAAAACGGTTTAAAAGGTTATTTGTTTTATTGTAGAAAGCTTTTTTTTTTTTTTTTGTAATTAAAAATTGTAGTTGATAAGTACATCAACCATATAGGTACCTCATTTGGCAAATGTCTTTCACCTAAATATTAATTAGAAGAGGTAGCTTATAGTACATTTCACTATGTTTTGTAAGATTTCTGTTTCCTTGTACAACTGAGAGTACTAAATGTTTAGAGGATGTTTGAATTATTATATTTTTTATTTATTTGTATCAAAATTAACTGCCCAGTAACTTCTTTTTCAGTTAGTCATACAATAATAGTTACCATGTAATTTGTTCAAATTCTTTGGCTTACAGTGTACGGTGACAAAATGATAATACCCATTCTCGCTGCGTTAGCAGGTAATGTTTGAATGTGCGAGTGAGCCTGGAAGTAATTGGTAAGCAAAATAATTTCTGTGTGTTACCGTACGTTACTAAAGGACAGTTTTCACTGTGTTAGTTAACCAATATTTTATATGCATATTTTTATATCACAACCAAGCTGGTTAATATGTCAAAATGTTTACGAGCTTTCTTGTTACTATTTTATACAAATTTGTAGTTGATATTTTAGCAGGTAATGCAACATTTTTAATGCACTTATAACAAGTGGCAAGGTTACTATGAGTTGATGTATAATTTGAAAGTCATTACCTACTTCTATTGATTCAAAATATTTTTATTATCCCCCACTTCTCTATTATAACACTCAAAAAGAGGAAAATAATTCGTAATTTGAGGTTGATTTGTCTTTCATACATAAAAGAACTAAACTATTTTATAAAACAATAATAGTTTACGTGTAAGAAACACATATCGTATTAATTATTCGTTTGTAAATACTAAAAATATAACCTTGTACTTGCGCTCAACTTGTATTTTATAACACGAACTCAATTCCGTACAGTATGCAGTCACCTTATCTTTCGACTTACACGCGCCGGGAACATTATGCTGACTATCGGCTTTTATTCATTTGTGAGAATAATTCTAGCAGTGCAGTGGTCGTGCATTCGTTAAATTAATTCTACATTCAAGGTCTTAGATAACTACTCAAAATGATGGTTCGTTTTAAGTGTATATCTAAAAACTTATAAAAAAGAAGGTAATTCTAACAGTTTTTACTTTATTTATCAATCAGTTTCTATTCTATCGTACACATGCACTATTCTATTGTATTATGTTTATTTTAGAAAATATGGTTCATGATGTAGTGCCACAGTTTGATGCTTAAGTGAGTGCCCTCGTGTAGGGATACAGCCCGAATTAAAGCACCCGATCTGGTGTGGCTGTAAACGAGAGCATTAAATTTGCACCATGTCAGACCATAATATCATCATATTTATTCGTATCTACTATATTGATGTAGTGCCACAGTTTGATGCTTAAGTGAGTGCCCTCGTGTAGGGATACAGCCCGAATTATAGCACCCGATCTGGTGTGGCTGTAAACGAGAGCATTAAATTTGCACCATGTCAGACCATAATATCATCATATTTATTCGTATCTACTATATTGATGTAGTGCCACAGTTTGATGCTTAAGTGAGTGCCCTCGTGTAGGGATACAGCCCGAATTATAGCACCCGATCTGGTGTGGCTGTAAACGAGAGCATTAAATTTGCACCATGTCAGACCATAATATCATCATATTTATTCGTATCTACTATATTGATGTAGTGCCACAGTTTGATGCTTAAGTGAGTGCCCTCGTGTAGGGATACAGCCTGAATTAAAGCACCCGATCTGGTGTGGCTGTAAACGAGAGCATTAAATTTGCACCATGTCAGACCATAATATCATCATATTTATTCGTATCTACTATATTGATGTAGTGCCACAGTTTGATGCTTAAGTGAGTGCCCTCGTGTAGGGATACAGCCTGAATTATAGCACCCGATCTGGTGTGGCTGTAAACGAGAGCATTAAATTTGCACCATGTCAGACCATAATATCATCATATTTATTCGTATCTACTATATTGATGTAGTGCCACAGTTTGATGCTTAAGTGAGTGCCCTCGTGTAGGGATACAGCCTGAATTAAAGCACCCGATCTGGTGTGGCTGTAAACGAGAGCATTAAATTTGCACCATGTCAGACCATAATATCATCATATTTATTCGTATCTACTATATTGATGTAGTGCCACAGTTTGATGCTTAAGTGAGTGCCCTCGTGTAGGGATACAGCCTGAATTAAAGCACCCGATCTGGTGTGGCTGTAAACGAGAGCATTAAATTTGCACCATGTCAGACCATAATATCATCATATTTATTCGTATCTACTATATTGATGTAGTGCCACAGTTTGATGCTTAAGTGAGTGCCCTCGTGTAGGGATACAGCCTGAATTAAAGCACCCGATCTGGTGTGGCTGTAAACGAGAGCATTAAATTTGCACCATGTCAGACCATAATATCATCATATTTATTCGTATCTACTATATTGATGTAGTGCCACAGTTTGATGCTTAAGTGAGTGCCCTCGTGTAGGGATACAGCCCGAATTATAGCACACGATCTGGTGTGGCTGTAAACGAGATCATTAAATTTGCACCATGTCAGACCATAATATCATCATATTTATTCGTATCTACTATATTGATGTAGTGCCACAGTTTGATGCTTAAGTGAGTGCCCTCGTGTAGGGATACAGCCCGAATTAAAGCACCCGATCTGGTGTGGCTGTAAACGAGAGCATTAAATTTGCACCATGTCAGACCATAATATCATCATATTTTATGTACAAATTGTGTAAAAAAGAGACCAAAACTGTTTGGTAAATAATATCACAATGTATGTATGTAATCTAAAATTCTTGCCAAGACCATCTAGTTCCCTTAAAACGATGTTATTTTGCGTGTGTTAGTATCTTGAGTGGAGTAATAAATGGTAATTATTTTTTGTGAGTGTATTTGGAACATTTGCCGCGATACACAGGTGAGTTTGCATAACGTTTTATTTTTTGTTAAATTTTCGCTGGATGAATGTTTACCACGCAACGTAAGAATATGCTAACATTGTATCCGAGGCGACGAGTGCGGCGCTGCCGAACCGCGCTGCCGAACCTGTGATAAGATCTATTGTGAATCGAATTACTTTTAGGAGGCTCTAACTGCAGCTTCAAGTTGTGCGAACGGTTAGGGAATCGGAGACTCTAACCGCGGTTCCAAGCTATCCGAACGGTTAGGGATCAGAGACGCTAACGGAGGCTCCAATCTTTACGGTCTTTTAATAGATTGGGAACTTTAACTCGACGATGTATCACTGAGGCGAGCCAGGGCGAGCCAGGGCGAGCCAGGGCGAGCTAGGGCGAGCTAGGGCTCGCCTCAGTGATACATCGTCGAGTTAAAGTTCCCAATCTATTTACTACTTGTCATGTATCTCCATCATCCTGAAGGTCAGTGAATCCAGTTGTTGAAACACCTGGTAGTGCATCTAGAAGTGATTCTCTTCCCAGCATACTAAAGTTCAGTAGATCCAGCTGTTTGAGCATTGGTACGGAATCCAAGTTGAGCTGATAAACACCTGGCTGCAGGAACGTCAATCGCTGCACCCGCTTCAGGTTTCCTGCGTGTCCATCATACTGAAGATCAGTAGATCCAGCTGTTGGAATAACCGATACGGGATCTAGGAGAGATTCTCTCCCCCATCATACTGAAAGTCAATGGATCCAGCTGTTCGGGCACTGGTACGAAGTCCATGTGGGCTGATCAACAACTAGCTGCAGGAGCGCCCGGCGCTCCACTCGCACCAGCTGTCATGCCTCTCCATCATACTGAAGGTAAGAAGTCCTCCGAGTCAAACCCAGTTACATAGACCTGGGATGTACTTGAACTATGATCCAAGATTTGACTTACGCAACTCTTAGACAGGGGAAAAATATGAATTGCATCATAGTTCGGTACGTACACTTTTGGAGTAGGTAATTATCCCAACTTTGGAATGTGGTTGTTGCGACACAATGCAACAACCACATTCCTAGCAATTTGCTATTTCTGTTTTTTATGTTACGACAGACAAACGGATGACTTGAGACCGTTTGTCTGTCACACCTGATGTTTAGTGAAGACGAGGTCCTAAGGTGAGCCACACTTGTGTTGTAAGGTGAGCCAAGTTATAGGATAACGCCAGACCACAATCGCACCTGGTGGAAAGCGACAATGTGGCTATGGATGATACGCCTTTGCCTAAGTAGACCATGCCTATACTTACACTCTTTTGTGTATTAAGGGAACAAGGTGGTAGTGGGACTCTGACCCTAACCAAAACCTGGGGCGTCCATCTCTGCGCAAAAGCGGTCGGAAACCCCACAGTTGGGACTAGACCGCACCGCTGATCGCGCTCGCCGTTTCACCCCTACCTACTGCAACGCAACCCTACATTGATGTACGACCTACCAGGACATTCGGTAACGTTGTTCCCACCGGAGTCGTATGCTGAGCAAGCCACTCCCCGGCAGTGGGTACGCTCACGTACTCCGAAGGCCCGTTTAGTCGCCTCTAACGACAGGATGACTATTCACTCTTGCGTTAACTTCCTCGTTCTTGTTTCCAGAAAATGTACAGCGATTTCGAGCTGCAGGGCGTGATTGATGACAAGCTGAACTCGAAGATCTATCAGGCGGTAGCAGCTAGGATGCACACGGAGGAAGCCACGTGCAGCTTACTCCTAGCTCAGCAGGACGCCGGGTATACCACACCTCTCCTCATATTAGCGTGTAGTTTCCGGTTGCGTCTAAAGCTGTGGCTCTGGAGCCCGGGATACGCTTAGACCATGATTCAGGATTTGGGGAGTCTGGTAATTGCAATGAAGCGACCGCCGTCTGACCTTCACAACCCTTTAACGGGGAAACCAGACCAATTGAAACATGGTTTCACGTTTCAGAAACTATCCGATAATTATATATTATTTAATTCACTGAGCTATCATCAGCGATTGTCACATAAATTGATTTCGTTCTGGGTTTAAAAGAGGAAGTCGAATTTTCGATACGTTTGTTCCTGAATAATGTTTTCGGCATTTCGGCGATCCGTTTGGATCAGTGGTAGTGAATACTGCCTCTGGTGCAAGGGTTGCGGGTTCGATCCCCGCACAGTACAAACATTTGTGTGCATGAACATGTCTGTTTGTATTGGTCTGGGTGTTTTACATATATTATAAGTATGTATTTACAAAAGAAAAGTATTAAATGTTTATTTGTAATCCCACTGTTAATTCTGATATCCGTAACACAGGTGCTTAAGCTACCTATCTCGGAGTCAGATCAATGTATGTGATGTTGTGAAATATTTATTTATTTAATGTTTACCGTCAAACAAAGTAGGTAGTATATCAAATTGATTAAATATTTAAAGTATGTACACACGGCGTCACATCGAGTTACCCTTGCTGGACTTCAGACCGTCCTTGTGTTTCAGACACATGAGCTATTTATGCACTGAGGGGGGTAACTTGACCTGACACCGTCTGTACTAATTATGAATAAAATTCCCCCTGCGCTGGGTCTAACTGGATTAAGCCAAGGGGGGAGGTCATGACCCCATGACCCTTCCCCCCTTGCAAGTTCAATATACCTGTGGTAGATACCTAAAAGAGAACCCCTTTTTCATTTTCATTCCTTCCTTACCCAGGGGCGGCGATGATGGCGGCTCAGAAGAAGGTTCTAGGAGTGGCAAGTCGAAGCTGGAGTCTCTCACGGAGGAAGCCAAGCTCGGGAATGTCACCGCTGTAGTCGGGAAGGTAGGAGGAGCAAGCGGCTCAAAAAAGATTTCCATGATTAGTATACAGGGTGTATCTGTGAACATTTACATCCCTCCAACCACGTGTTCTACTAACCATTCTGAACAACATTTGTTCTATGACTTTTGGAAATTTGCAAAAAAAAAATTAACTTTTCATTCAAAGTTGGTCACGTGACTTGGCTATTTTGTATGGGGAGTCGAAACAAATTTCGACGAATTTCGAATTGTTGAACAAATGTTGTTCAGAATGGTTGGCAGAACACGTGGTTAAAGGGATGTAAATGATAAGATAAGATAAGATAATGGTTTATTCATCGTCAGCCTATTTAAGTCCCCACTGCTGGGGCACGGGCCTCCCTCAATCACATGAGGGGTAATTGCCATACTCACCACGCTTAGCAGACGGGTTGGCGAGGGTTTTGATATAAATGCAGAGTTTTCCTTCTCTGGGTGCTGATGATCATGCCAGCAGCTTTACCTTAGTCGCCTTTTACGACACCTCGGTAAGAGTGAGGGTGGCCTATTCTACTCTGCCGGGACCACACAGCTCTGCCGGGACCACACAGCAATGGTTAATTAGGCACCTTAAATTATTACAATATAGTTTTACAATGTAAAATAAAATTCAAACAGTACAGTAGTGACATACTTAGCGCAATACAATAAATAAAAAAGTAGGCACCTAATAGGCCTCCGCTCAGCATAATGTCGAAGGCGCGCTGTGCGACGTTGGTTTTCCGCGGATGCCGTATTGACAATGGTGTTAAAATAAAATGTTCACAGATACAGTAGATCCTTTTTTTTATGAGATAGTTGGCAAACGAGCAGACGGATTACCTGATGGTAAGAGATTGCCGCCGCCCATGGACACCTGCGACACCAGTGGAGTCACAAGTGTCCATGGGCGCTGCCAACCTGTAAGCCCCTCTTTCCCCCGGATTGGGCCTCCGGTACTCTCACTCACGCATCGAAACAAAGCACAGTGCTGCTTCACGCCGATTTTCTGTAAGGCCGTGGTATGTTTTTTTTTAAACTTTACCATTCATGTCGAAACATTCTCTCGATTATTATAGTATCTGCTCGATTTTAAAACACTCGATTGCATAGCAGTGTACTTTGGCTATTGATTAGACTACTTGAGTATGCTGACTGAAGCATTTTCTTCTACTTATAGTGCGACCACGATCAGAAGGCACTTTAGTGACATTGACAAGGTGGCGTTGTAAAACGTATTTTCCATGCGAAAATGTCAAAACAGCATTAGTTCCGACTTCTGCTTTAGAGGACTCATCGGAAGAATATTATTCAGACTTATGTATCTTATATCATATTCATCATGCATCATGATCTATGATGCTGTTCCATAACCCCGTCGAGGTAACTCAAAAAAAAAATTTTGTTATAAATTACATAGGCTAGCAATTAATTTGCAAGATATAGGTACCTATTGTAGGATAGGTAATTTCCTCAGTGTTGCAAAAGTCAAAACTTAAAAATCGGTAAATTTTCTAGTTGGCTAGAAATCGGGAGAAATCGGGAGATTAAAAAAAAACTCTAATCTTTATTAAAAATAAAGAAACATTCAGAAACATTCATTGTACACAACATGTACAACGAATTTTTATATTTACTCAGTAATACTCAATACTCATTATTGATGTTCATACCATTTCTTGGTAGACATTTTTTGAAACATTTTATTATCTATCTTAAATTTATAACATGTAATTTTATACTATACATCTTTTAGTGTGTAGGAGACCTATAATAGATTAGTTGAGAGTTTGTTACGCTATTTCGTTTTCAATAAATTTATAGACGAAAAAATTATCTCGACGTTGGCAGATGAGTGTGGTAAAGACAATATGTTGAAAACAAAAGAACAAATATTTTCAAATATACGTGAGCCATCGCCATATGTCATCATGCTGCCAACGCTTGCCCAAAATTCTTCAGTAGAGTCACTAAACAACGCAATTTCTTTCGTGTTACGAAGCAAACGCCATTCTGTGTCAATACTTTGATAATGTAATGATAAATTTGAAAATTGTGTACATATTGATACGATTGACGACAGTTCATCCTTTTTTACATTTTCCGGGGAGAAAGCTCCCAAACCCTTTAAAGGGTTATTTTAATTGGAAATCTTTCAATTTAAAAAAAAATATTTAATCAAAAAAAAGGTTTCTCCATGCACACAATTTTTAAGGTACTAGTCTAGTTGTTAACAATGCAAACTACCTTGCCTATGATAAGCCGAGGCTTGTGTTACAGGCAATGTCAATGATGACAAATTCATACAGTATAAACATTTCATTTTAAGGGAATTTCTCCCAAATAATCACCAAACACCAATGAACCTTATTTTAAATGTGTTTCGGTGCAATATGTTTTGTGTATACTGCGGTAATGACAAGTAGTGCGAGAAGTTTTGGGGAATTCCCCTATATTGTTTGAGTGTTACCAGGGTTTTTAGTGTTGTCGGCTTATAAATTTTTTGGCTCGTTAAAAGTAAAATAAACGAATTAGAAATTCGGGAGATTGAGTCGCTAAATCGGGATATCGGGAGACGTTAGCCAAAATCGGGAGGTTTTGCAACACTGAATTTCCTATTTGGATACCTTAATGTTTTTGGGAAAAAATCGAATACAAATAAAAAAATGACAGCTGTAAATTTTTTAGGGATACCATTTTTCACTACTACTGTCCACTAATTCGAGGTAATTTTTTCCAGGTCGGCAACATCTTCGGCCGTGGCATCGGGGAGCTGTCGACGAAGCTCGGTGGGGCGTCCTCCTGGTTTTAGCGTACGGATCGCAGCACACGCGTTCACTTATACATACCTTTCTTTGCCTATATCGACGTACTGAGATGAGATTTCAAACCACATGGGTAAGATGCATATGGGGGAAAAAAATCAAGTGTTTTTGTCTGTTCACTAATGCTTAGGTAGGTGTGATGATGACAATTTTGGGCAGAGTAATCGATTCATGAAAATGTACTAAGCTAGTAAATGGACTTTTTTCAAGGAGCTCAGTTAATTAGAAAGATACAATTTTTTTCATGAAATTTTGCTTGCCACATTGTTGGTCAAATGTAATGCAAATATGATGCAAATTCCAAGTCATGGAAACATTTTTTGTTTTCCTTCTGCTTTATGACTCGAGATGATGAGCGATCATTGAAACACATATTTGATTACAATTAACGAGGTCTTTGCCCTACAATAAGAAGTAACAGACTGTTACTTTACATAATTATAGACGTCTGGAACCATTGCTCGAGATTTTTCCCGCGTGAGATTACGATCATGACCATTTGCGGGATCACGTATGTTCTTACTATTAATTAGAACACACGGATTGCTAAGTGTGTGTCAATTAATGTGTGGCTACCTTCAAAACATGCCCTAAGATTTAGGTATTCCATCTTTATGGATCTTACCCATGTGATTCAATCATTTTTGCCATTGCCTGTACCATTATAATGGCGATGCAATGGCAAATATTTAAACTGTTCTGTGATGACGAAAACAAAACCTTCTTTTGCATTCGATTACATTCTAGAATGTTCGCCATTTTGGAAATAGAAAATGGCGTCTTACGCGCTAGTATAAATATAAGTGGCCAGTTTGCGCATAGCTTAGTATGATTAGTATAAACAAGGTGTAGATTTTATTTTATAAAGGCTTTATGTACAGTTAGGAGTCATCATTCGTTTATTGGAACAAATAACATGTAATAGGTGTTAAGAGTAGTATTTGATATCACAATTGAATATAATTAAAATATATACGGTTGCATACATAAACACAATGCTACAATAATAAAACATATCGCTTTGGCAAAATTACGTTGTGTGTTATATAATTACGATGGTATATTATGTTATTTACAAAATAAAAATATATTATTATAACTAATCGGATAGATGCGGGTGGGTTGCAAATGTTGAAGGAAGAAGTAATCCTTTTTCGATTCTTTGCAAAAAAAATTTTGTTAGTTAAATCTTTTTAAAATTTGAATTGTTGAAAATCTCTTTTTATGAAACGATAGGCGTGTGTCAACAACGTTAACTCACTTCCATTGTACTCACGAGTGTCATAGCACATAGTTTAAAACAGTGCAAAGTTTTTAATGCATCTCTTTCTATTCAGAAGCAGTATTTTTCTAAATAATACCTACAATCATCTTTTTAAAACTCGGTTGAATCTCGTGTTTAACTTGAAACTTTTTCATGTGCATTTTTATAAAAACGAAATGGTGCCAAAATCCGCAAATTATTTTTCGACTGCAAGTGTTGGTTTAATAAGTAATTTCCCGATTTTGAGGGTAACGTAAGTTTTTATAAAAATGCACGGTTAACTAGCCACTTTTTGCAGTAGTGATAATTCTCTATTATATTTTAATGCTCTGTAGATTCTAATAACGATCTAGTAACGTTTTACCTTGACTAGTCGTCAAAATAATACATACTATTTATAAAAAGTACTATCTATTATAGTTATATTTGTTAACAAAATAATATTCTTCTACGCTAAACACCTTACAAATTTTTGAACTAGAAAAATTTAAAGTTCTTAGATAAAACTTTAAATATTAAAATAGCGTTTAGTCGCTATGCTGAGTCGCCTTAAATTGTCTTGTTGGAAACGGCTTAAGAAATAAAATACAGTATTCTTATAAGAGAGTTACATGAAACGTTTTGTCCATGAAGAAGAAGCTTAAAATATTAAAAATTAAAAACTGTATTTGCTACTGAATTACAATTTGTTATTATTTCGGCATGGTTAATATAAAAAAGTACTTTTATTCATAAAACTAGCTGCTCTATGTTTTTTTGGCCGTAAAATAATGTCATTTTATCAGATACCTAAGTTCAAAATATATAAATAAGACTAACTTGCGAAATCACTAATAAAATAAATTAAATCAAGTAACATTTTACCCAAATAGTTATGCAAAACTATTTAGTATTTATTTAAACGGTTTAATATATATTAAACAATAAAGTTCAGGTACTAATTTGTTTTGCAAGCAGTAGCAAATACCGTTAACTTCTATATCAAAATATTTCAACTTCGAAGTGATTCCTATTTTTATTTCTTGTTCCAACTATCATTTTAGTTGGCTATTTTCTTCATTAGAATTATTTTTTCTAATTCAAAGGAACGTTAAGGGGTTATATTGTTATAAAATATTGATCATAAATATGGAGTTTGGACCGTGAGTTATCATATTATTATCATCACAGTCTCTTTGGAAATTGGATGTGTTTAAAAAGTGTAATGAAAACCGATTAACTTAGTTTCTCAGACTTAAGGGGTGGGTTTATAATCGCGTTGACCGTCAGCCGTGTTCAGGGCGCTTATATGTATTTGCAGATGAATTAGACCCAATGTAAATAGTGAATGTTACTCGGAAACTTCTCTTTACTTCCACTCTCAACACTGACGATCAGCGTGAGACTGGAATAGCCCGTAAATATATATTTTTTTTATTTATGTAACTAGTTACTTCATAATATTATCATAGTCTTGACTTTTGTTACTTGGCTAAATGTTTTAATAGGTCTATAGCAATCCAAGCTCCACTCGTATGATGTTAAATAATATCTCACATAGGACAGTAACAACTTGGCACAGATAATGTAAATGGAATAATGTAGTACTCACTAATCGTGACTAGTTGAATAGATGTCATGTTAATCGCCGTTTTTCTATGCATAACTAATATCGTTTTACGTTCTTAAATGATTGTTAATTTTGATAGTAAGTCCTGTTGTTTTTCAAATTTTTAATAATCCTAAGTGATTTTATTCTCACTATTTTATTAATAGCCAGTATGAACGATTACAAAATTGCTTACGTTCTTTTAATTTTCAAACTAGAACATAGTTTAACGACATGAGGGAATGACAGTGAAATGAAAGACAAACTAAATAGGTATAATTTATGGAATAAACTTAGAGACCAAACGAACCGAATTTTGTGTGTGTACTGAATGTAATTTGAAAGCTCGAGGAGGGTAAAAATAGAAACAGCAGATTAATATTTTTCTCACATAGCAGTAATGTATACAAAAGCAAAAAAAAATTATGTATATCCTAAGTAACTTAAAAATCACTGGACAAAAAGAAAAGCTAATTCCTTTCAATGACAATTAAATTTAAAATACTTAACCCTGCTTAAAAAACTATAAAATCAGGCAAATTAACATTGATTTTGTAATCGTGTGTACTGTTGTTTTTGAAGTTTCACCTATCGACATTAATGTGTTGGGTATCGAGCTCAATGGATGATAGAGTCAGTTCCGTAGAGTCTAAGTGCATTATAAACGAGCCGACTGAAGATGTATCGCGTAGAGTTGCTTGTATAATTTTGCAAACGGTAGTTGGAACTCGCTACGGCAGATTTGTAGTATTTTTCTTTGGTGACTCACTATAAAATAATTTGACTAGATTGGGAATCATGAATTTATCTAAAAACATTTATGATGATAGTTACAGACAAATTAAAAATAAAAACTCTCATTATGATATAATACTCCTATAAAACAACATGAATAAAAATAATAAAAAATCTAGAGTAGGTATTGTACCTTTAACCATCTTAAACACGTCCAAAAAACCGTCAAAAGAATCGATTCAATTTGGGCACTGTCACCAAATTTTCTTCATGTACTCTTTTTTGGGTAAAGGCATTACATCTTAAACAGAATTTAATGTCTATCCAATAATAATACCCGCCTTGGCGAGTTCCAACGAATGCTTTGAGAAGCCATCGAGTGCATCGCGAGTGTAAAGGGATACAATAAAAATATTTACAATAAAAATGTTTACTGTTCATTGGCTTTTTTATTTGTTATCCAAAACTTAGGTAAAATAATACAAATTTCTCCAGCAATTATTAGTGTAGACAATAAAACAAAGTTGATTCATGTGAAATGCACCAAACTTTGAAATTCGAAGCTTTAAATTAAAATAATTAATAAGCTTTAAACTAACAAAATATACTTAGTGAAAAATGAAACGTTAAGTTGACTCCCAAATCTTCGTAATAATCAATTTTTTAATAATTTTGATGCTTTTAACAAGATATTTTAAAATCGAGCCATTAACCCATTCCATTTCAGAGGCAGAATCTAGGCAAGTCGTTCCGAAGCTAACTTAGTTTACGGTCACCTCGATGGTGCAGTGACCGTCATGGGCAAGAGAGGGGATGGCCTGATAGCGGATGGTCCTAGGTTCCCATCGGATCAATAAGCTTTTCTAAATTAGCTCTATCCGAAACTGGTCTGGATCTACTCGAATCTGAATATGCTGGGAGAGGCTCCTGGCTATCGTCAGCTAGAACATCCCTAGATTGAGAATGTGTAATATGTCAGATGCATAATGTCTGGTGCATGCTATGTATTATTATTTTTTTGTTATTTTTTGTCTCAAGTGATTAAGCTAAGTTAAGATAGTAATTAAGGATTGAACAGCTGATAGCTCTTAAGTGTTGTCATAAAAACCAATTTGCTGAATAATTCCCGTAACAAATAAAAATATTAACAACAGACCAAGTTGAATCTGCAATCAACTAATTAAAATCTTTTATACAATTTTTTCATTGTCAAGTCCAACATATTGCCGTATAATTTTACGCAGTTTCAATAATAAATCATTTAGGTACCTTTCGATCCCGATAATGTATTCTGACTCATAAAAGTTTGGTTCAATAAACCGCATTTATGTGGAACTTTGTATTTAATAAGTTGCTGTTATTTTAACTATAAGGGACATTGAATTTTAAAAATATATCAAAAGACCATTCAGAATTCATCCCCACCTAGTTCAAATGCTTAAGTGAATAATTCGCTTTGGCAGTCTTGTCATTTTCGCTAAGAAATCGTCATTATGGGGCTTTCATAGAAATCGATATTCAATTTTTATTTTCTTACTACTGCCCCCCGGCGAAATTCATAATGCGCCAACATTATCGTCTAGCGTTTCCTATATATTAGTTTCTGCTATTTCGGGGCCAGATGAATCCAAAAATACCAATTTTTTTTTGGATTCGTGCTTGGTTATCTTTGTTCTGCTATTTTTATTATCTAATTTTCGTAACACATGTGTTTAAGCTACATAATAGGTACGGAATCAGGTCAATATATGAAAACTCCAGCTGGTGATCCATCTGCTCGTCTACCACCTATCACATAAAAAAAAATGTTGTATGAATTTGATTTGTAGCCAAAATAAAAAAAAGGCCGGCAACGCATCTCCACTCCCTCTGGTGGGGCTGATGTCCATGGGCGGCGGTGATCACTTACCATCAGGAGTCTCGCTTGCTCGTTTGCCTCACTTTGTCATAAAAAAAACTTAATCAAGAAAACATAATGAGAGCGATAAGACCGCCTTATTTGTACCTGGCTGTATTTTATTTCCGTGCAATAAAAATATATTCTATCCATTTTTCTATCTATGAGATATCCAAATCTTAATAAAAATAGTTTTTTTTATTAAGTAGCTTCCTAGCTTCTGATCTTGTCAAGCCAACCACCCAAGTGTAGTCCCATTTAGCTCTTTAATTAAACGCCCCATCAGCAGCAGTAACACAAAATTCCTTTTATTTCACTTACGCGGCTATTCCTGTCACCACACTGTTGAAACATTCTAAATAAACAGTGCATCGATTCCCAGTCAACAGTTCAACACTGCGCGAATGTGATTACGACCGCTGCGGTCCGCAATACGTGCCAACGGCATTTTTAAATATTTGACCTATTTTTAGGCACCGCTAATAATAATTAGAAAAGGTAACGTGAACCTCTCAGCTGGCAAAGAATTTCGTGAGAAGTCACTTTTCGGGTACGGTAATAAGTTGGCTAGCAACACTAGATAAGAATAGAAGAAAATTTTAAGATTTTTAGCAAAAATCACTAATAAAATAAATTAAATCAAGTAACATTTTACCCAAATAGTTATGCAAAACTATTTAGTATTTATTTAAACGGTTTAATATATATTAAACATTAATAAAAAGAGTGACAAGTAAAATGTGGGGAAATGTGTTTTACAACGCAGCAACACTGAATCAGAAAAAAGTTTGACATTTCGCAGTGAAGTAGTGTAGACAGTGAACGTGTGTGTAGTTTTTATCAAAATATTTATTTTTATGTAGTGTTTCTAAGGAAATCGTAAGTGTTGACTGAAAGTTTATTTTATTTAACACGTAGTTAGTTGCTTACTAACCGGAAATTGTGGCGGATTGCGGGTTACAAGCGCGGTTCCCGGAACTGCCTGTTACGTAGTGATTATTTTTAAAAAGAAAAAGTCAAAATAAAAAGGTCTGAACTCTGAAGTCATGTGTTGGTCGCATTCCGATCTCATTGCGTAGGCGGGGTATAAGACCTCTTTTGTTTTTTGGCGCGAATTCGGAACTTTTAGGTGATAATATGGGCGCGCGATTTGTGAATCTTAAAATAGCCAAAGATCTGGATGATTGGCAAACAAAATGACTGAATAGTAAATGTGTTAGTGGGTGAGGGTTACCTGAAATTAGAGTTTTACCTTCGCCTAATTACCTGGCTTTGAAAGACATGAACTTTACAAAATATTTTTTTTCTATTTTAATTTTTCAAGTTTACCATTATGTTTTCTGATTGGTAAGTTTGGGTTTGAAGCATGGCGGTCTTATAAGATTCATTGTTTTTAAACTTCTCAAGGTTATATTATTTCGTAGGTAAAATTTGATTATTTTAGTAGGTAAGTATTTAAGTTACATATATATTATTTATTGCTCTAAATTAAATGGGAACATACCCTCAAGACATGGATGACAAATACAAATGACTATAATTATAAAGTAAGTGAATAATTCTTTTGATCCAGCAAAAATAATTCTTTACACATCGACAGCAAATCAAGACAGGTTCAATTTGTAATTTAATACTTTATTTTATTCTATTATTCCACATTTAAAAGAATAATCAATAAATGAAAGTTATTTAATATCTTATCCGTAAGAGGTCATATTAATGGAGCATGTCGACCCTATGGGATCTCTTGTACCTCCACTATCATTTACACTCCTACTCACAAAGTTATCTATTACTTTTTTAAATATGAAACTTAGGGGTAATGTCTCAATTTAGATAGGTACGTATCTTATCAACGAAGCACCACAGCATGCCATATTTACATCCTAATGAGTGTAACAATTAACAATAATTGTCACTATCTGAGTCATTTCTACCTCCGGAATCCCTTTATCAGTACACTTAAAACAATTACATATCTACTATGTCTTGTTCTATGGTGGTAGAGTTTACGTTAAGCTTTCAAAACTGAACTTTAGCTCTCTCTGCCTTCAATCGATTCCCTCACTGCTGAGGATTGTGACTCCTTCGGACGCTGTCAACCAGCTGTCTCCATCGGTTGCGTTCCATTGCTCGGTGTAGGGCATTGCTTATCTCGAGTTTTTTCGATATTTGGTCGGACCATGCCTGGGGACCATGGCCTCTCGGTACACTCCCACGTTTTTACGTTTGTTATAGTATCTAAAACATTAATTTTTTTGTTGTTATGTTGAATGTGCCTTTCTTCAAAGATGGGCTATCAGTACCCTCACTCACGAGGTGAAACACTGCGCAAAAAAATTGGTTCTGCTTCACGCCAATTTTCTGAAGTCAAATTTTTACCAGCCATGTTATGTTATCATCAGTTGCTAAGTCTTTTTTATTCGCTCGTTGTTCTGAAATTGTGGCGCTCCACATGTAGTTGCGTGTAGCTTCTTATTTCTCAAAATTCCTTTCTTAATTTTTATGACTGATCCCTGTCCAATGCCCTGTTTTGCCAATCTTGGACATATTTGTAAAAATCGTCACACATCTTTTTCTGGGCCTACCCCGTAGTCGCCGTCCATCGGTCAGATGGAAGAATTTGGGGGAGGCCTTTGCTCAGCAGTGGGACGATACAGGCTAACTTAAAAAAAAATAAACAATTATGACTGTGCTATAGTTGCACTTCTGCCTCGTTGGCGCAATGGGTCGTACGGCTGCGCTTGGGTCCTGGGTTCGATCACCGGGTCGGGCCAAAATTTGTACCTGAGTTTTTCTGTCAAGTAATTCTCAGTGTCAACATCAGAGTCTGGAAGTAGGCGGCCTTGTACCCCAGTGCCTCGGAAAGCACGTTAAGCCGTTGGTCCTGCGCCCGACCCCTCGCCGGTGGTGTCACACTAGGGTCCCAACGGAATATGAGGGCAAGGGGAAAAGAGAGTGCATTTGTTTTTGCGCACACACTCGAACACTATTATCCTGCGTTAGTGGCTGATCGTTGAGATTGGCCGCATTAGCCGAAATCGGTTGGAGGAACTTAAAATAATAACAGACATGATTTTTAAATGGTCGGTCACCATTGAAAAAAGTGCATTAACCAACTAATTATGTTTATGGGGTGTCATGTGTAAAAAGTACTGGACTATAATTTAAGATCTAATAATGTACCATGTGATATGCAAAATAAATAAATAAATATTGTTTCATACGTCCTTGCTGCAATGCACGCGCTCGTTCGACAAAATATCGCTGAATACGGTTCGTAAAGTCGGCTGCCCATCTTTGCGAACATGAGCTTATTTCTCCCTGACAATGCACAATGAACAATGTGCAACATTCGAAGATGAAATATGTTGCTTGCGCCAATTTGGTTAGGCATTCATATACCTACCTTAAAATTTTATTTTAATTATTACCAGCTACCCGCTTGAATGATCGATGGTTTCCCGTGGTAAAATATAGCCCATGTATTACTCAGGGATAATGTAGCTTTTTACTGGTAAAAATATATTCAAAACGGGCCCAGTTTTTTAGAGTTTTTTAGCACCATTTTTTTAATTGTGTGAGAACTTGAGTTTTTGTTCAATCATAACAAATATTCTTCGCACGCAGTCATAGAGTAAGGCAAAGAGTCATTAAATAAATAAATATTTCAAAACACATACATTGTTCTGACTCTGAGATAGGTAGCTCAAGCACCTGTGTTACGGATATCAGAATCAACAGTGGGATTACAAATATATACATATAATACTTTTCTTTTGTAAATATATACTTATAATACATAGAAAACACCCAGACCAATACAAACAAACATGTTCATGCACACAAATGTTTGTACTGTGCGGGAATCGAACCCGCAACCCTTGGAACAAAGGCAGCGTTCACTACCACTGTTCCAAACGGGTCGTCAAATTCTATGGAGTAAGGTAATAGTATATGTATACCTACTCACGCACGTTGGTAAAGAGTGAGAATCGAACCTATGTCCTTTGATGTCACTATAAAACGCGCCAATCATATCGAACATGGATGGATGGATGAATAACAAGATTCAACCTCGAAAGTCTTTTCCAGTAACCGCGTAATGATTACTCTAGTATTGCTAATACAGTGCGACAACAATTAGAAGACACTTCAGTAGCATTGACAGGAGGGCGTTGTACAACGTTTTTTCTATGCGAAAATGTCAAAATAGCTGTAGTTCCTACTTTTGCCACGTGCCAAATAACCGTAGGCCGACAAATTTAACCGTGAGAGAGTCACGCTTAGGCATGAATGGTCTGGCCCAACCGGACTGATACAACAGCTTCACAGAAATCCGGCGTGAAGCAGCACTGTTCTGTGTTTCGCTGCGTGAGTGAGGGCACCGGAGGCCCGATCCGCGGGAAGGGGGGCTTAAAGGTTGGCATCGGACTTGTTCCTTCACTGGTGTCGCGGGTGTCCATGGGCGGTGCCAATCGCTTACCATCAGGTGATCCGTCTGCTCGTCTGCCACTCATAAAAATACCAACGTGCTTTCCTAAAAATACTTAGGTAAGCTAACAAGAAGGTAAGGAAGTAATAAGTAGGTAATTCACGTTTTGGCAAGCTACCTAACTATTACCTCTCTTAAATCACAGTCTTAAAATGTTAAATCACAGTCTTAAAATGTTAAATCACACGTAAACAGCAAAGTTTCTCCAACCACTGGCAAAGTTTCAAAATAGTAGAGTGACTAGGCTTCCTGCATTTGTCGGGATTTTCCCCTTTTTTTTAAAGCAACAAAAATAATAAACAACAAAAAAACTTCTTGTACCTGTTGGTTATGCCTCGTTTTTGCTGTAATCCAAAACTCGTTATTTTGATGCTGGTTGCCTGCAAATTAAGAGCGATAGTAGCTCAGTGGATAATAACGCGCCTTCCATGCGCGTCATGGTTCGAATCCGATCATACACCTCTAGTTATTCTTGAGGAAACCTGTACGTTTCGGATAGTTTCTGGAACTGGTAACCATGATTCAGTTGGCGGTTGTGAAGGTCAGACGGTAGCCGGGTCATTGTAATTACCAGATTCTGCAAATCCTGAATCATGATCTAAGCGTACCCCGGACTGCTTTGGACGAGTGACGATGAGTTGGAGACGCGCAAATTAAATACAGACCCCACTTACTTGTTCTTAAGCGTCCTGTAAAGTATTTCGATTTTCCCACTGCAGTTGGTTAGGGTGGTAAAAGACTGAAGAATAAGAAATGGTGCGATTGCCTCAAAGACGATCTTAAGGAGAAATTTTACGAACAGGAGATCCGTCTCCTGTCCGGACAGCCAGGGATCGACGCGCTTGGCAGTCCATAGTAGAAGAGGCCAAGACCCACAAAGGGTTGCGCCGAAGAAAGAAAAAAATAAGTCTTCCTTCTTCCATCCACCTTCAGCAATGTGAAGGTCGTGCCTTTCTTGAAATGCCTTTACCGAGGCGGTGACAAGGTCTTTCCATTCTTTCCTATGCTCGGCTAGTCTTAGGGTAATCGGCAATGTAAGTTCGGTTATATCCTTTATTTGGTCTGACCAACGTCGTCGGTGGACGTCTTCGTCGTCTTTTACCATTGTCCTTCCCCACAACACACAAAAGAAGTCTATGTACACCTTATTTCGTGAATGTATGACGTGTGGGGTGGCGCTTGGTCACCCTACAAAGTAGCAACATGGGCTATTTCTCCGGGATGTCCACTTTACTACCGTGCTACGGGCACTTGAAATAGTCGGAAATGTGAGTTTCGTCACACAAAAACGTGATATGCACAAATAAAACACATTACTATCCGGCGGTCTCAAATATGAGAGTCACTAGTCAGTGACTTTTGAAAAGACTGAACGAAGAGAAAGTCCCCATCATCCCATTGTGTTATTCCCAGTTGCGTCCAAAGCTGTCGTTTCGAAGCCCATTGTAAACTTGGACCATGATATGAAATCAACAAATTAAGTGGCTGCCGTCTGACCTTCGCAACATTAAGACAGGGTAACCGTACCAACTACATCATGGTTACACCTTCACAGTTTAAGATAGTATCCGAAACGGGCTTACGATGTTTCCCCCAAAAAAAGGGTAAATACGTTCTTTCATGAGTCGACCATAAAACGAAAATACTAATGTCGTGAAAATGAGAAAGAAATGTTGTTTTGTAACTGCTACAGATTTTTATGCTACACGTGCCAGCTGACGTTGAGGAGTCGAAACGGAGTTTTTATTACTCGTTCATCAGTTAATCATGATGCTCAGAATCATCATCATGGAAATTTCTAGTTGCGTCCCAAGTTAGCGCTTCGAAGCTCAAGGTCCCCTTTCCTGAAATTGCTTAGAATCTTTCGGGAAAAATGTTCATGTTTTCCTTCCATTATAAATTCACGAATTGCACTTTTTATTCCCAAAATATATATAATAAATAAATTATTGAGTATTGAATATAAGTTTGTATAACGCATAGCTCAAGATAACACAAGACAAAACTCTGTGGTTTAATGTGCTGTCTTATTACTGTACTTGTATAATTTGTAATGTTATTTGACAATTAATAAAAATAATGCCTGGTGGCGTCCAAAGCCGTTATTTCGTAAACTTGAATATACTTGGATCGCTTACCATCAGGTGATAGTTTGCCACCTAAAAAAATCATGATTTAAAATTTTGTTTGCCTGGTTATTATACTGAAGCAACTGCCATCAAATCTTCGCAGGGCTTAGCCCTTGTCGAACTAGACCAAGTGGATCAAGTAATTCAAGAGAAGACCGTTATCCTTCCTAAAAGGCCGACAACACGAAAAGGATACCACAGAAACCCGACTCACAGAAAACTGGCGTGAATGCAAATGCAGCAATGTGCTGTGTTTCGCTGCGCGAGTGAGGTTACCGGAAGCCCAATCCGGGGCAAAGGGGGCTTAAAGATTGGCAGCGCACTTGTGACTCCGCTGGAGTCGCTGGTGTCCATGGCGGTAATCGCTCACCATCAAGTAATGACAAGCTTAGTTAGTTAATCCTCTCCTTCGCCTTTCCGGCCGTGTCACAGTAGTATACCATCGGTAATAGTGAGTGCACATGTGTTTAATAATAATAATAAATATTTCACAACATCACATACATTGATCTGACTCCGAGATAGGTAGCTCAAGCACCTGTGTTAGGGATATCAGAATCAACAGCGGAATTACAAATATATACATATAATACTTTTCTTTTGTAAATACATACTTATAATACATACAAACACCCAGACCAATACAAACAGACATATTCATACACACAAATGTTTGCACTGTGCGGGGATCGAACCCGCAACCCTTGGACCAAAGGCAGCGTTCACTACCACTGTTCCAAACGGGTCGTCGGTGTTTGCGCGCACACTTGAGCACTTTAATATATCCTGCGTACGTGGCTGATCGTTGAGATTGGCCGCTGTAGCCGTAATCGGTTGGAAAATATTAATTAGTTCATCATCAATTTGTACACTTTGTCTCACTCTTACATCAGAGACTTTATTAATAGTCAACCACTTTCTAAGTTTAGATTAGATAAATGCGCGCGCGCCGATGTTCTCGGAGAACAAACAGTATTGATTATAATGAATGTTGCTCCTAATGTAATCATTGTTCCCAATGGAGTCAATTGTCTTACGACTCAAACATTAAACTGGGGAATTAATTGTGTGCATGCGCATATTGTAACGAGCAGTTTGATGTTGGGTTTTGGCAAGTCTTTGGAAATAAAGTCTCTTTGGAGCCCAGGGTACACTTAGACTACGATCTATAGATTA
This sequence comes from Marasmia exigua, assembly GCA_019059595.1. Lineage (NCBI taxonomy): Eukaryota > Metazoa > Arthropoda > Insecta > Lepidoptera > Crambidae > Marasmia > Marasmia exigua. The sequence continues at coordinate 59,624 of JADPWL010003070.1, forward strand.
TGTCTAAGTCATGATTTAGGATTTAAGGAGACTGATAAATTGTGAGAGAGCCACGCTTTGGCATGAATAGGCCGGCTGGACCGGAGTGATATCACGGTCTCACAGAAAACCGGCGTGAAGCAGCACAGTGCTGTGTTTCGCTTTGTAAGTGAGGGTACCGGAGGCCAAATCCGGGGGAAAGGAAAAAACAACCTTCTATGTATAAGAAATCTTTTCAGTGCTATCTTGAAATTTCGTGTGTTAAGGTGACGGGTAGGGCACACTAGCGACGCCAATCGATTTTAATGTATTAGCTACTAAACCGGACTTATTTTAAACAATTTCGGGGTTACAACCTCTCGGCAAACACTTATACTATATACTTATCAGGTTAGGATGCATTTTCCGCCACTTCCACCGTATAATATACTCCAACCGATTTCGGCTAAGGCGATCAATCTCAACTATCAGCCACTTACGCGGGATATATTATAGTGCTCAAGTGTGTGCGCAAACACAAGTGTACTCTCTATTCCCCGGCTTAGGGGGTAACTCGGCCACAAAATATATCATCCGCGCCCGAGATTCCTACTTTCAAATTTTGATTAGGCTTTTCGGACGAAGCTTATATTTCAGTGCTCGAGATTACTGCCTTCAGGCTTAAATAGAGGATTTTTTTTATTATGACGTGGATTTGAAGGGTATTATTATTTGTAGGGTATATATTAATATTTTTATTTTCAGTAATTTTGTTTTTTTTTTGTATAGGGACCAAGCAAAAAATAGAAATATCAATTTATAGTTTGTAATTTTTTAAGCATTCCTACAAAAAAAAATGTTTGGCCGAATTTACCTACTACTTCAAATCGTGAAGGAAGTAATCTCAGGTACTAAAATATAAGCTTCGTCCGAAAAGCCTACATTAAAATTTGAAAGTAGGAAACTCTGCCACGGATGAGATATTTTGTGTCCGAGCTACCCCCTAAGCCCCTATTCCCTTGGGATTCCGATGGGACACTAGCGTGACACGACCGGAGAGGGATTGGGCGCAGGATCCGACTCCGGGCTGACACTAAGAATTTCTTAACAGAAAAACTGAGGTACAATTTTTCCACCATATAACGTGCTCGCAAACCACTACTCACTACTTAAGTCAAGATAGGTATCTCAGAATTTCTTGGACGGCACGCAAGTTTCCTTCCGCGTCGCCTGCACTGCCTATTAAGTACATACTTAATTGGTTTGAATAATTGGGGCAGCCGTGTGTGACGCGTACTAATTCACGTGACAGGGAGAACCTATGAGCGATGGTAGATCACTGACTGGATTCGAATCCGAGCATGCACCTCTGGATTTTTCAAATCTATGTGCGTACTTCTACCACTAGATCGTCGGTGAGAAAAAACCTGCACGTTTCGGATAGTTTCTGAAAAATGTAACCATGATTCAGTTGGGCTGATTTCCCTGTTAAGGTGACGGGTAGGGCACACTAGCGACGCCAATCGATTTGAATTTTAGCTACTAAACCGAATCTATTTTAAACAATTTCTGGGTTACAACCTCTCGTCAAACACTTATACTATTTATTAAATAACCATGCACAAATTTTGCGTACAAAAACGGACCCAACATTTGTGCATGGTTATTTAATAAATAGTATAAGTGTTTGCCGAGGGGTTGTAGCCCCGAAATTGTTTAAAATAGATCCGGTTTAGTAGCTAAAAATGACGGCAGCCGCTTCATTGTAAATTACCAGACTCCTCAAATTCACAACATCACATACATACATTGATCTGACTCCGAGATAGGTAGCTTAAGCACCTGTGTTACGGATATTACTTTACTTTAGTAAATACGTACTTATAATACACAGAAAACACCTAGACCAATACAAACATACATGTTCATGAACATAAATGTTTGTATAGTACCGTGCTTGTACTCTGGTACTCTTGCAGCGTTCACTACCACTGATCCCAATGGGTCGTCAAATCAAGAAACATGGTTCAAGCGTACCTGGAGCCCAATTCTCGGGATTTCGATATGAAAAAAACATATCACCTGAAAACCATACAAAAAAACGATGTTTTAGTGATATATGTCGTATGAAAAAAAATGTCACGAGCACGAGAATTGGGCTCCATGACGAATGACTTGAAAAGAACGGTGATATTGTCAAAGTGACAGTAACAAGTGAAATCTGACAGCGGTTATCATTTATAGATTATGGTATCTTTTTTTGTTTGGACGCCATAATGTGGTCATATTATTTATGCTTTTCTGAGAGAATTAATATATGGTTTTCATTTTTGTACCACCATACAACACATTAAATGTTTTATTAGCATTTTTATAACAATCAGTAGATTTTTCTTGATTTTTGAAATACTGCACAATGTCCTCGCCCACTCCGGGACATCACCTTTCTTACATAAAAAAACAATTCGGCTGTGTCTAAAAGACTTACAAATGGACGCTCGACTACCATAATATTACCATACGCTATCATAATTTGCCGAACTATATCTGTAACATATTTAACTTAACTTTTTGCACCGAAGACATGACACATGCATCGGCATGTTTTGACTCGGCACACGTACAATGAGTCATTTAGGTCATAGGTGATTAACCATAGTAGGTACTTACATGCACTTATATGAACAGAACAACGCGTACACTTTCCCTCGTTTGCGGAGGTTTAATGCTTTAAGCAGTTTCGTAAGTTGATTAAATGTCAAGAAGATATTGCGTTGAGGAGCAATTCATACTCCTTATTACAAAACGTAAGTAAGAAAAGTTCCGGAACAAAACTCGTTAAAGCCCCTTTAAGGGAATTGCCACACTGGTGGATTGCGAGCGTTTTCAATGCGGAGCAATGACGCAGCGAACACGGCGCGGCTGTGCAGCGTTCACGCTGCGGATGCGTAACGGATTCGCCGCGGGGATAAGTCTGAACCATAGAGTAGTATGTATATCTGAAATAGAGTGCTAACTTCGCGTTTTTTCTGCTTCCCGGCGTCCGTCGCGCCGCCCTGGTAGACACGAATGACAACAGCCTCTTATGCTTACATACGCATAGGTATAGAGCATGATGCTATCTTTAAAACTTAGTACATACATTAGTTCAAAATATATGGAAAAAGATGCCACCTAGTGGTTTTAGGTGTCACATCAAAGCGTCTGCATTTCTAACTTAAAAAAAATAACAATAGATTAGGCGGCTTGGGGTCATTTTTTCGGAAACATGCTTTGCTTGTGTGATGTAAAAGTGCATAGTGACATCTACCGGAACATTTAGTAATTAGTACTTGCTCACAAACTAGCAGAGACGAAAAGCAGACGCTTTGTTGTGACACTAAGACTACAAGGTGGCGGTAGTTTCCATACAGTAACACTTTTGTTCTTAGACGACACCCCATGGTCTGAACGCCATTGTTTTTTTGTGCGCACACATTCCGTTGCGCGTTCGCGGCGAATCCGTTACGCATCCGCGGCGTGAACGCAGCGCAGCCGCTGACGTGTTCGCTGCGTCGTCGCTTCGCTTTGAAAACGCTCACAATCCGCCAGTGTGGCAACTCCCTTAATGTCGCGTGTCGGAACGGGGTGGCATTTTTTATGCTAGAGGGGACAAATCGAGCAAGCGGGTCACCTGCTTAAAGGCTGCAAAGCTGTCGCTTTGGAGCCCAGGGTACGCCTAGACCATGATTCAGGATTGGGGGGTCTGGTAATTACACTGAGGCGACTGCCGTCTGACCTTCGCAACCCTTTAACAGGGGAACCAGACCAACTGAATCATGGTTACACGTTTCAGAAACTTTTTCCGAAACGTGCAGGTTTCCTCACGATCTTTTCCTTCACCGCCGAGCAGATGGTAATGGTAGAAATACGCACATAGATTTGAAAAAACCATTGGTGCATGCTCGGATTCTAAACTTGACCACCTGCGTGGAAGGCGCGTTCGTATCCATTGAGCTACCATCGCTTTTTATACTCTGTTATTAGGCTAGATCTATTTATTCAAAATACATTCCTTGCCGAATTACTATCCACTAAATCGCTTGATTTTTAGGGTTCCGTACCCAAAGGGTAAAAACGGGAGCCTATTGGGTACTAAGATTGCTATCCGCTAGTCCGTCATCACCGCACTGTATCTTATCCGAACCGCAATAGCTAGAAAATCGAATTTTCACAAATTAAATTTTGTATTTTTGTTGCCGCTATACTTAAGGTGGCGGGTAGGGCACACTAGCGACGCCAATCGATTTTATTTTTTAGCTACTAAACCGGATCTTTTTTTAACAATTTCGTGGTTACAACCTCTCGGAAAACACTTATACTATTTATTAAATAACCTTGCAAAAATGTTGAATCCAATGCGTACGCAAAAAATTTTTGCGGACAATTTTAACAACATTTGCGGACCCAACATTTGTGCATGGTTACTTAATTAATTGTTTGCCTAGAGGTTGTAACCCTGAAATTGTTTAAAATAGATCCGGTTTAGTATTTTCTTTTTCTATTGTTATAATAATTTATTTCTATTTTTTTTTCATGTATCAATTTTAATTTTAATTTAGACTAATTACTTTTCATTTTGTATTGTATTTTACTCTTATAAATTGTGACATATATTTGTAATTATATTTTTGACATATATTATTGTAAATTAATTCATTCTTTTTTTTGGCATGTTAATACGTTTGTGTTATATTTTTTATGTGGAAACTTCACTGATTTATGTTTTTATTATTTTCTAATTATTTTAAGTTTTATGCAATTGTTTATTTCCCAAAGAATAAATAAATAAAATAAATTAAAAACTAAAATCGATTGGCGTCGCTAGTGTGCCCTACCCGTCACCTTAACAACAAATTACAGAAAACAAAATAGTATAATGTTTAAGGGGGGCTCCCCAAACTACAAACAACAAACACAATTTTTTGTCCTTTTTGCTCGATATTAATAATTGCAACAGGTAGGCATTTGAAATCTTCACAAAACACTAATTTATAATTCTATCAATATTTAAAAGCGGCTATCTCCCAAATGTGCAGGAAGTCACAAGGTGGACCGTCGCGGGAATCAATTAGATGCGGGTGGCACAGGACCGATCTGTGTGGAGAACATTGGGCGAGGCCTATGTTCAGCAGTGGGCGTCCATTGGCGGAAATGATGATGAGCTCCCAAACAAAAAAATACCATTTTCTACGGGACCCTTTGTGCGTGAGGCCGAGTTGCACTACGCCGGTTTTTTTAATCTACTTACCATGTTCAGGCACTTCGCGTCATAATAATAGATTATCTCCCAAAAGATCGTTAACCTCCACTACAATGCGTGATTTATCTAAAAAGGTTACCATTAAGCGAACATAATTTTAGGCTTAACCTGTATTTAAAACCTGGTGTAACTCGTTTCAAACAGGATTCTATAAAACGGAAAGAGCGTTCAAAAGAGTTTTGGTAGACTTTGATTTTTGTTGCGACCATATAATTTGTTTTTTTTTATGAAATAGGTGGCAGACGAGTTGACGGATCACCTGATGGTAAGCAATTTCCGCCGCCCATGGACACCTACAACACCAATGGTGTCACAAGTGCGCTGCTTACTTTTTAACCCCCCTTCCCCTGGATTGGGCCTCCGGTACCCTAACTCACGCAGCGAAACACAGCGCAGGCGCTGCTTCACGTCGGTCTTTTGTGAGGCAGTGGTATCACTCCGGTCGAGCCGGCCCATTCATGCCTAAGCGTGGCTCTCCCACATTCAAGATATTTCTAACACTAAGAATAAGAACGGCTTCCATGTGATCGTGGTTCGAATCCGAGCATGCATTTTTCAAATCTATATGAATCATTATCATCATCATCGTCAGCCCATTTTAATCCCCACTGCTGGGGCACGGGCCTCCCTCAATCACATGAGGAGTAATTGCCGTACTCACCACGCTTGGCAGACGGGTTGGCGAGGGTTTTTATACAAAAGCAGAGTTTTCCTTCTCTGGGTGCTGATGATCATGCCAGCAGCTTTACCTTAGTCGCCTTTTACGATACCTCGGTAAGAGTGAGGGTGGCCTATCTACTCTCCCGGGAACCACACGGCACATATCTATTTGAATATTCTTATGTAAATAACATCCCATGCCTAATCCCTGTTGAATAATTGAATGTTGTATTAAATTACAAGTATTGGGCGCCGACTTCGGTAACACCTTTTCTCGAGCGTACTGTTATAAAATGTTATTTGAAGTGTATAAAGTGTTCGAAATATTATTTTACACTTTTTAGTTCGTGGTTTTTGAAGGCGGTTTTTTTTCTCAGATTTTTTTTCCAGATAATATTTCTTAACATGAAACCTTGTGTGGTCTTCCTATTATTTATGTTATGGGGAAAACAGATCTTATTACAAAAGGATAAAGTATAGTCTCTGTCAACACGTGCAATGTTTCTAGTAAAGAATCAATGGTTCTTATAAGAAGTGATTAAGGCTCAAAGCTGTGTATCAGTTTTTCTTCTTCTAATTTGTGTTCAGCTTGCTCATTCCTTTGCATCTGCTATACAATCCTTATACGGTTTCTAGAGATAGCGGTAACATTCGGCCTTTTTGTTCCCATTTGAAGTATTCTGTATTCGGCGAAATATGCTTACTTACACTCCACTACGTGTTTGTGTGTTTGTTTGTTGTGTTTGGCCGTGTGGTCCCCGGCAGAGTAGAATAGGCCACCCTCACTCTTACCGAGGTGTCGTAAAAGGCGACTAAGGTAAAGCTGCTGGCATGATCATCAGCACCCAGAGAAGGAAAACTCTGCATTTATATCAAAGCCCTCGCCAACCCGTCTGCCAAGCGTGGTGAGTATGGCAATTACCCCTCATGTGATTGAGGCAGGCCCGTGCCCCAGCAGTGGGGACTTAAATGGGCTGATGATGATGATGATGACTTGTTTGTCCAAATATCGATTTTATACCCGAAAAATTACATCTTTTAAGAAAGAAGAGCTACATAATGTGTTCTTAAATTAAAGTAATGATAGGTACAAATAACCACACGTTGGGTTACAACAATCTAGCTTTCAATAACCAAATGTTATTGAAAGATTGATAAAATGTCTATAACCAATTAATTATACTAAAGTTATTTATATTATGGTGAGAATCACTAAAAATAAAGTGAGTGTCGATATCGAAAGCCCATTCAGGGGAAGGGATGTTCAAAGGTTAGCAGCGCACTTGTAACTTTACTAGTATTGTCATTGGTGATTCGTCTGCTCGTCTGCCACCTATCACATAAAAAATGAGAATCAAACATTTAAGAGATAGGCGATTAGTCAGAACAGTCCACTTGTCTGGAACGTTAGTCTTAAGGTGACGGTGACGGAAGGTAAGGGTAAGGCACGCTAGCGACGTAAATAGATTTTAATTTTTAGCTACTAAACTGGATCTATTTTAAACAATTTCGGGGTTACAACCTCTCGGCCAACACTTATACTATTTATTAAATAACCATGCACAAATGTTGGGTCTGTTTTTGTACGTGAAAAATTGATTCTCGGAAAAAGCGGCCACTTTTGGCGGTAATCCAAAAATTTGAGTGCAAAAGCAGACCAAACAGTTAACTATAGGTATTAAATAAATGTTGTTTAAAATAGACCCGGTTTAGTAGCTAAAAATTAAAATCGTTTGGCGTCGCTAGTGTGCCCTAAACTACTACTAAACCGGATTTATTTTAAACAATTTTGGGGTTACAACCTCTCGGCAAACACTTATACTACTTATTAAATTACCATGCACAAATGTTGGGTCCGACGCGTACGCAAAAAAATGATTCACGCCAATAGCGGCCACTTTTAGCGTGAATTAATTTTTCGCGTACTAAAAGGGACCCAACATTTGTGCATGGTTATTTAATAAATAGTATAAGTGTTTGCCCAGAGGTTGTAACCCCGAAATTGTTTAAAATAGATCAGGTTTAGTAGCTAAAAATTAAAATCGATTTTAATTTTTAGCTACTAAACCGGATCTAAACCGAACACGGAACCGAACAGCCGAATATTAAGGTGATGGGTAGGACACACGTCCTACCCGTCACCTTAATATTCGGCTGTTCGGCCCAATCCCTCGCATCTCTATTTCCTACGCAACATTGTCAACAATGATTTCACTGAACCTACTATCTAGATTCTAGTGACTAGACATTCTGGTTTGCAAACGTAAACATTTTTTTATCAAAGTGAAATGGTGAGATGAAAGTGTTACGAGCCGTATATCTACTTTAGCTTCTAAGATTGAATTAGTACCGGTTGTACTAGTGTGTTTAAGATTCTTAGGTTTTTCTGTTTGATATTGAGCTGCAGTTTACTCACTACAACCTGTGCGGATAAAGAATGGGATCAGAAATGGCGGCGCATCTATCCACTTCTCGCTCGCGCACTATTTGCGTCTGTACTCGCACTCGTGGGGTGCGAGTATATAGTGTGCGAGCGAGAAGTGAATAGATGCGCCGCCATTTCTGATCCCATTCTTTATCCGCACAGGTTGTATAATTCCGGTAACTAACAATCAGTACAACCTTGTGCGGATAAAGAATAGGGATCAGAAATGGTGGCGCATCTATTCACTTCTCGCTCGCACACTATTTGCGTCTATACTCGCACTCTGAGTGCGAGTATATTGTGTATATTTTGACGATTTAAATACCATCCGCATAAAAAAAATGCTGAATTCAATCCATCTCTCCAATTGTTTTTTAACTTCTACCACCTTATTACAAATCGCGATCTAAAGTTATTACCGTTCTAAAGGTCATGTCATCCCGTTCCAACACCCAATGATAAAAGGGGCTGGCACGAATTTTGTTCCAGGACTATCCTTAGTTCGCGATTGGGAATAAGGGGGGTTTAGTTAGATATCGTAGTAAGATATCGTTAACTGCGAGTCTGTAATTTGTTTTTGCGAGATTACATGGCTTATAGTTGGGCCAAAATAATAGGTCACATTTGACACTTCAACAAATTTCGACAACGTAACCTTGTTACAACGGTCACTGAATTATATATCATCATCATCATCAGCCCATTTAAGTCCCCACTGCTGGGGCACGGGCCTCCCTCACTCACATGAGGGGTAATTGCCATACTCACCACGCTTGGCAGACGGGTTGGCGAGGGTTTGATATGAATGCAGAGTTTTCCTTCTCAGGGTGCTGATGATCATGCAAGCAGCTTTACCTTAGTCGCCTTTTACGACACCTCGGTAAGAGTGAGGGTGGCCTATTCTACTCTGCCCGGGACCACACGGCTAGAATTGAGAATTATATATATCATTCTTCATATAATCTAAAGCACAATTTCTTACATTTTTAAAATTATATTTGCATTTATTTATTGCAATAAAGAAAAGAAAGTGTGAAGATACGATTCACTTTCTCTGTTAAACTATTATATACTATTATAAACTTCTAAAAATTACTTTTCTAGAGAACGTTGGTACAATGTCGTACCTGTCGACGTATTTTCTTTTTAAGTTCTAGGTATGTTCCTTCAAATAATCGAACGAATAAAATGTTAATCGTGTAGGAATATTCAACCATAAATGAAAAGCAACATTCTGATTAAAATAAAATGTATTTATTCTCTTGTTTAAAAATATAAATAAATTAATAACTTAGTAAACAGAAAAACAAGATAACCACTTTGACTTCGAAGAAAAATAAATAAACTCGTCGGACGTTAAACGGATTAAACGGATCGTTACCTACTTTCCTCTTTTATTCAATAATTTTAATTTACATTTCTCCAAATAAAAGTACTAATAACTTCTTTTCCATTATTATAGTATTCAATTCACGTTTGTTTTTTTATATAAGGTACATATCAATCGATATGTTCACTATGATCGAAGTTTGTAGGTCTCTGTGAAGTTAAAATGGAGAAACATCAAATGTGGCCTATTAGTTTGGCTCGACTATAAGTACCTTAAGTTTCTTCGCTAAATGCGTGTTGTTAATCTAATCACTAAAAATATTTTTATGTAAAATGTTGCCAAACCGAGCTGGTCAATACTCGCACTGTCAAGTATTAAATTTTATACTTTTTTATAGTTTTTGATACATTTGTTAATGTCAACTTATTGCCTGTTTTTTAAGCTATCAAACACATCTACTTTTATGCTTAAGTGCTCTATACCGGAAGATATTGTCAAATTATCGAATCAAACCCAGGCGGACTTAGTAGCAACAAAAATTAAAATAGCCGGCATTTATTTTGAATTCAGAAAAAAATATATTTGACAGTAGCTTTTCGATAAAATTGATTATATTTCCTCGCCTTCACGGATCGGTCAACACCGATCTCACACTATATGGTTTGAAGAGCGCTATGGAGATAGAGAATCCTAAAATATATATAATAGAGATAAAGAATCCAGTTTTTCTGCGAATATGGCATATGGGTAGCTTGTGAACGGGGTAAAACAGGCTACCTCATCGTCATCGTCAGCCCATTTAAGTCCCCACTGCTGGGGCACGGGCCTCCCTCAATCACATGAGGGGTAGTTGCCATACTCACCACGCTTGGCAGACGGGTTGGCGAGGGTTTTGACATAAATGCAGAGTTTTCCTTCTCTGGGTGCTGATGATCATGCCAGCAGCTTTACCTTAGTCGCCTTTTACGACACCTCGGTAAGAGTGAGGGTGGCCTATTCTACTCTGCCGGGGACCACACGGCCAAACAGGCTACCTGAACGACCCCAACGATAAAACCGGAGAACCCGGACACAAGATCCGCCTATTCTAAACAACTTTTTTTCTACAAAATTTACTATAGTCGAATTGAGTATTTCGTATTCGGCATTAGCAATAATTGCTCACTTAATTTTACCCTCCCTATCATTAGAACCATTCTACACAGAACAAGTGGTGCTAAGGTCGCAAGGGAAAGCATATGTGACCTCAAGATAACTACCAGTGTTCAGCTTAGCGAACCAGTCACTACCGAGGTCCAAGGGCGAAGGTCATAGAATGTAAATAGCAGCTCAATAAGAGGATACAAATTATACATTGTGTGTTGTCGAAATATCGATAGTTTTCATTTGAAAACGACAATCCTATCGATAGGATTCGAATGGCAGCTATGGTGTCACAGAAGAATGATCTTTAGTTCTTTATTAATAAAAATCAATGGAACAAAACTTGGTTACATGATATATACCTTATGCTCAATGAAATACAGGTCAAGTGACATCTGTCATTCTAATCAAGCTATATACGGAGTATAGCATCGATATCTCAGAACCAAGCAATACTATTGATAGTTTTATTGGTAAAGTCATCATCAACATCTCAGCGTTTTGTCCCGGTCCACATTCCTGCTTCTTCTCAACTTCGCGCTATCTTGTGCATCCATTGTGGTCTATTTATTGGGACTCGTGACATTCTTTACGATGTCAAGCCACACCTTTTAGGTCTACTTCTTCTGCCGGGCCCCGGTGGTGGTGGCATGACCAGACATTTGTTTCCCACGTAATTTAATAGCCTATTTATAGTCCCACTGCAGGGCTCTGTCCTCCATAGAAATCATGTCATCGCTACTAAGATGGGATTAGGCCTTGCCTAATGCGTACGTATTGGTGAGCATCACAAACCCGAGAATTGTTCGATATATTCGAATTTTTATTGATATCGATATCAAATATGCTCATATCTCCTAAAATGACTGATGGTATTTCAATTTTGAATAAATTTGTAACCCACTTTAGGAAACCACTCTTCAAATTGTAAGACTAAAATTGGGGAAATATGTATAGTTTACAGCAATGAATAGTATATAAAGATAGGCTTGCGAGTAATGATATCATCATCATTTCAGCCAATAGACGTCCACTGCTGGACATAGTCCTCACTCCTCCCCCAATGTTCTCCACACAGATCGGTCCTGTGCCACCCGCATCCAATGGATTCCCGCAACCTTCCCCAGATCGTCGGTCCACCTTGTGGGGGCCCTGCCACGGCTGCGACTTCCTGTACGTGGCCTCACTCGAGGACTATTGACCCAACGGCCGTCTGTTCTCCTCGCTATGTGCCCTGTCCATTGCCACTTGAGACATGCAACCCCTTACAATGATAGTAAGCAATAATAGTACAAATACAAATTCTTTATTTGCAAAATATGGGTAGGTATAAAAAGCTGTTAAGTTTTGTACAATGGTTCGCCATATTTGGCCAAATACGGCATGTAAAATTGGGCTTATGTTCATTGTTATAGAATTTGCAAAATAACTTTAATTGATCACGTTAGTATCGCCTGGTTCCGAACTATCGATAGTCTATTGATCGGCAACACTAATACAAAGTATGCAATGATTAGTCTTTTTATTGATAGCAGGTCTGTGTTGTTAAACAATCGATTGTTTGGATTAGCTACGTCCATTGATATATGAGTATAAGACACGGTCATGTAGTTTCTACCTCGGTCAAACAGTGGCTGTCTAAACGCAAAGACTTGCGGCAGTCGGTAGAGTATTTCATTTATTAGTAATGAATGGTATTATGATAGTTAAGTTGTTCAAAATGGTGAGTAGGTTTAAAGGGAAGTAACTGTTATACTCGAACCAAAGACTCGTGGCAGTAGGTGTCATATTTCAATAATAATTTAATGAATAACTTTATAGAGCGATAGTACGAGTAGTTCAGTGCATAAGAACGTGCGGTCGTATGTTAGAACGTGCACCTCTGAATGTTTCATCAATGTCCGTACTACTACCATTAGTACCATTAGCTCGGGGGGGAAAACATCGTCAGGAATCGTGCACATTTCGTATAGCTTCTCAATCTGTGGATAGTCGTGACCATCATGATTAACCCGACCGGGAATCGAACCAGACTAACCTTAGCTCAGTAGGTAAGGTTAGTCCCGGTTCGATTCCCGGTGGGCCAATCTCTTAAATTTCGGCGTTTAAAGCCATCAAGTTCCATACTCACATTACTTTTTGTTACATTCGGAAGCAACATACTTAATGGGTACAAAAAGCGATGTCTGTCGATTCGCTTCGGTAATCGATGTGGCACGCAGGTTTAATTCAATCGTATGTATTTAATGCAAATTGCATGCGTTGACATAACATTACTATTTCCTTAACTGTCTACAGTAGTACTTGTAAATAAGTAAAGTATTTCTCTTATAATATTTATATTGAGCCTGTACTGTCCCATTGCAGGGCAAAGGCCTCCCAACGTTTTCAGTCTAGAGCCACGATATGCCAATCCTTTAGATAGGCGTCAAGTTCGTACCTCCATCGCTTTCTAGGTCTGCCGTTTGGTCTCTTCTTCGCTCCGGTTACCCATTCTGTGGTGATCTTAGCCTAATTTACTAGATACCTAGATACTTATACACGTTGACAGGGTATGGAGTTGGATGTTTTGTAGTACGCGCAGGCATAAGGAAGAAATCCGCCGTTTACGTCATCGGTGGCGTCCCTCAGTTTGGAAATGCACGCCTATTATGCCAAAGGCAAAATTTCAACTCGTTCTACAATTAAACACACTTTACGTTGTGTATTACTATGAGTAGGTGGTTAAGTTGTTTTGTTTTTAATCGTAGTACATAAACTTGTAAAATAATATTGTAGCTCTTCGATTGTATTGGGTCTCTGTAATGAAACTCTGAAGTAAGCTTAGATGTGTAAATAAATAAAATAAAATGTTGGTATGGTTGGAATGAAAAAGTAACGTCTTTCTTAAAGTGGGCGAAGGGCTTCAGGCCTAAAGGGGGGCGGACATGACATTTTTCAAGACATGTACAAAGTTCCCGTTAGACCACTTTTCGACCTTAAAAGTATTGGAATAAGGTCTAAAAGTGGTCTCCCGAAAACTTTGCCGGATGTACTATAACGTAGTGATTATATTCTCTTTGACATGTACTAGAAGTCGCGCTAATGGCGTTGATATACGCGATAGGCAGTATATCGTATCGTGTCTCTCCCGCAAACAGTTTCGTTTTTTTATGTCATAGTTTGCAAATGAACACACGGATCACCTGATGGTAAGCGATTGCCGCCGCCCATGGACATCCGCGACACCAGTGGAGTCACAAGTGTGCTACTTTTAAAGCCCTCCCTTTCCCCGGATTGGGCCTCCGGTAACCTCACAGCGAAACAGCACAGTACTGCTTCACGCCGGTTTTCTGTGAGGCCGTGGTATCACTCTGGTCGAGCAAGCCCATTCATGCCGAAGCGTGGCTCTCCTTCGGTAAACATAGTCACACGCCTTATACCGCCGGAAACACTGTGCGCGCATGTTCCTGTTTATCGCGTAATGTAGATCTTTTGTGACTTGCCTACACAACAAATTGTTGTTACTATGTGACCTTTTGATGGACTAAACTAACAATGATTACACCACCACTATATTACCTGAACAATTCCAAGTATTTCAGTGGGCGGACTTCAATAAACAACATTAAGGCCTTGTAATTAAAATCAAATTATGTTTGCAGACGAGATGATAGAAACCTGGCATTATCAGCGGTTGCTCTTGCCAATATTACTAAATAGCGAGGTATGATTTATAGGGTTTTTTTTTATATACTACGTCGGCGGCTAATAAGCGTGCGGCTCGCCTGATGGTAAGCGATTTACCACAGCCTATGGACGTTGGCAACTCCAGAGGACATGCCGACCCCTTAAAAACCGTAACACTCCTTTTTGAAGAACCTCATGCTGTATTCCCCCGGGAAAACCTCTGATGGCAGCTCATTCCACAGCCGGAGCGTTCGCGGGAGAAAATCCTCGGGAACCGTACTGTCCGAGACCATTTGGGTTCCAATGTGTGAGGGTGGACGCTCTGACGACGGCGGGCGGTGCAGTGGTAAAATGTGGATGTTGAAATTAAGTCGAATAGTTCCTCGGAGCACAGACCATTGTACAAGCGGTAGAAAACAACACATAGGGAGGCAAAATCTCTCCTAAGACTTAAGGGTTTAATACCGCATCTGAGTTTGGGACCATCGACTATCCGCACAGGGCGTCTTTGAACCGAGTCAAAGAGCTCAAGCTGGTACGCAGGTGCTCTTGCCCATAGATGGCAGCAGTACTCCATATGGGGGCGAACTTGTGACTTGTATAAAAAAATTGTTCAATCAATGAATCAACTAATCAGCCTATCGCCGGCCACTCCACTACTAAACTATGCCAGGTTACTAACGAACACACTCCACTCCTGAGAGTGGAGTGGTCGGCGTACTAGCGGGATTTTGTTGATCGAAAGCGGGAAAAACGAATATAACAGTAACATGAAATAGTTCACTATTTCAAATCCCCGAAGATCTCTACTTCTGTCATATTTTTTTACCCAAAAGCAAGGCTTCTATAAGACCTTTTACTTTAAAAAAAAGACACCATTCATATACTAGAAAAGCGGGAATAGGCCTGTCCCGAGTGGGACACCTAATTTGGCCCAAAGCAGGACAGTCCCGCCAAAAACAGGACTTCTGGCAACTCCGAGTACTATGCTCATTGTTTTGAAAAATCCTGAAATGCATAGATACTTGATCTAGTGATTTAGACTAGATCTGGGCGGCGGCAATCGCTTATCATAGGTGATCCGTCTGATCGTCTGACACCTATCACATAAAAAAGAAATGTTTCGAATTTTTGGAACTTGATTTCTATGATGGAGGCATTTGCCCTGCTGTAGGACAGTTTATAGGCTGATACTTTGTCTAAAACACAAGTGCTCAACTCGAACTGACGCCGTCAATAATGCTTGTTCTATATCTTAAATTTCATAAGATATTTTTGTCAAAAATTCCCACTTACTACGAACGAAACGAGTAAAATTACTTCCCCACTAAAACCCGACCTATTTAGCCACCACTTGCAAAACAGTAACAAACCAGGAAATGAGCTTGAACAGTCCGTACATCCCGACCATAGTGCATTGTCTCAGTGACATAACACTTGCGCGCGCGCGGCTAAAATTAGCCAATCGGAGCGCTGCGCCGGCGACGCTGCAGGTGCGCAAGGAGTTGCTAGTAGGGAAAATTTGCCCTGGAATTCGGGTAATGTATTTTCTTGTGGCAATGTAAGCAAGGCAAGGAGCGATGGTAACTCTAGTGGTTCGAAACCTAGCACCTCTGGATTTTTCAAACCTCTGGATTTCTGAAACCTGCACGTTTCGAATAGTTTCTGAAGCGTGTTACTATGGTATGATTCAGATGGTCTGGTTCCCTGGGTTACGAAGGTCAGACGGCAGTCGCTTCCTTGTAATTATGAGACTCCTCACATCTAAGTTTTGCTTGTGTCAATATCTTTTTGACAATTATGAGACTAGATGAACCAAACCGAAACTGAGGCGACGTGTTTTGGGAAGACCAACTGTATATTGATCCGGTAATATTTCAACTGGGAAACAGTAGATGAGGTTGGCCAATGACATAAATGAATGGCGAAATTAAGAAGGGGCTCAATATGGCCTGAGATTGAGAAGATGAAGTTGAATGGCTTATAATAATTGTGTAACAACTTGTTTGTCACCTGACGTAGGTAACCTCTGCTGGACATAATGTCTCTCCAAAAGTTCGTCACTCCGATCGGTCTATGGCTTGAGGCCTATGTCCAGCTGTGGACTGCAAAAGGCTCATGATAATGACGATGTTTGTCAACTAGGGTGTAATAGATGTCGTTGGGTGATGACCAAATACCATCCAGTGTTCTGTTCTTTAGCTAACCATAAACCACATAGTGTAAAAAAGCTGAAATCTATCGCTGAAGCAAAGTGGCTTTTATGCCACAGCCTTGACCTAGTTAAAACTAAGAGCAGCATTTGAAAAAACTATATTATTTTCCACATATTCTTATGTGACAGCATTGTAATTGTTTTCAAGATCCCTGACGGCCTTATCCCCGCTCTGACAGTAATCCAGTCGAGCATAAACCGACTTCAAAGGTGCATTATGTTTCAACCGGGAATGTCTAGTAATTGACAACTACCCTCACACCTGGGACTTGGCAGAGATCCGAGTCGCAAGCGCAGACGAAAATACTTCGACTATGGACTTTATAACTTGACATTAAGTGCTAAAATGGTTTTATTTTTGGCGGCTGCGAGTCCCAAATACTGTTACGATTTAGTTTGGCTTCAGAATGCGAATGTCGGCCGTTTTCCTGGTGTAGACGGTGGAGTTCAACAATGTGAGTCAGAAGTGTGACTCAGATATTCATTGTTATAAAATAAAGAAAGGACTTTGGTTAAAGCAAAACAAAATACCACAAATGATATCTAGTAATGAGTTTGAATCAGGTATAAAACATATGCAACTAATAAATCAGAATCTTTTGTAGTATGTAACTTTTTATTTTTTACATTCATTACTCTTAATGTGGAATTATGTCCTTACCCTGTTCCCATTTTAGCTAAAGTCAGCTTTGTATTTTTTTAACTTCTACTCATCTCGTTTTGTAATCAAGGGGCCATTCGCTTTTTGAAATACCTACTGATTATCATCCATACGTTGTTAAACATTAAGCTACACTCTTGATGATATACATTTTTGTTTTTGTCTCTTAAGAATTCTTAGAAGATAGTTATTTTCTGTAGAATTGTAACTAAATTAAATGTAGGTTAAATTGGTAATAGAAAATGTATGGATTTGAATCTCACTCGTCTACTTTCTCGCCTCATTATTTTCTCTATGAATCTACTTTAGTTTTTAAACAAACCTTAACATTGGCACAAATTTGACGAGCAACCGAATTATTTCCAAAATGTTCTCCATCGCCGTGTTCACTTTCTGCCAAAAACTAAAAGATTTATCGTACTGTTGATATTTTCGGAAATCCAAGAATAGATTGCAGCAAAGCGCTGCAAAATCTCAAGAAACACCCAATACTTGCTTCATCATTGTTTATCTCATCGTGGATTTTGTATGAGTTCAGCTCTCGTTTGGATGAGTGGGTATTCATAAGTATTTGTCATAAAATCGCGATGCTAAATTATTTGCAAGAGTTATTTTGAGATTTCGTAGGTTTATCGTTACGATTGTGACTCTAAAAACTAAAAGTTGGTAACACTTACTATTTACTATGTTTTGTACTTTCGAGATCAGTAATGCATATTTGTCATAAAATCGCGATGCTAAATTATTTGCAAAAGTTATTTTGAGATTTCGTACGTTTATCGTTACGATTTTGACTCTAATAACTAAAAGTTGGTTACACTTACTATTTACTATGTTTTGTACTTTCGAGATCAGTAATGCATCTTAGATAAATTGTAATCATCATATACACACATTTCGTAACCGTGGTTGATCTGTTCTTTTGTCGGTTTTTAAAAACTTATTTTTGGTATAGATTTTCTCTGGTTATAGACTTCTTCCTGTATAATGTTAAGATACTTCTTTTTCGTCTAGTGATACATCAGTATCCTAGGCAAGGTTTAGATTTCTATAAAAGAACTTTACATTCAGTGCGTTGCGTGCGTCGCGAATTCAGCTCTTACTCGATGTACGTATGTACATATATTGAATGATTATGATAGGTATTTAACTCTAAATCATTTCGATTACTTTAGTCCCTGCATCTAACTCGTTGGAACTAGCTAAGCCGATTCCGAGAAGATGAATTGTAGACGCAATGGAGACATATTGAGCAATTAAATTGCGATTTATGACAGTACAAGATCTTCGGCGACACAAATAATAGTTATTGCCGTAGATTCTGGCCTAGAGCATAAAGTTTGGCGCCCAGGATGTTTGAGCAATTGTATTATATCTCCTAGTCTTCTGATCTCGGAAAATATGTTTCCTGTAAAATTAACACTTCCTGTATAAACCTGTACATAATACGTTTCCTTTCCACTTTTGTCATGTGAAGCCCGATCTTTTCTTGCAACACAAAAACCTGCTGACAAACATCTTAAACACTCTTGTGTAGATAACGCTCATTCTCAAATTTGTTATTATAGGTTAACCATAAACCACTTGTGGTTGATTGATTCCATACAGGAGTTTCAGAATCAACATCGTACTCATAGAAGGAAAAAAAACTAAATGAATGACCCTAACACGACACACATAAGTCAATGAACCATAATTCCCAATTCTTTGTTCATAGCCCCTGGGCTCCGAAGGAACGGATTTGGATGCATCTGGGAATGACCCCACGATAATATAAGTCTAGGAACTATTTCATTAAAATTTCGAAGTTTTAGTTTAAAACTGGATTTTTAAATGAGTTTTGTTTACCAAAGTAATTCAAGAACTATGAAGCCTAAACAAGCCTATTGCTTTGTAGATTGCAGAATACCATCTCGAAGCTGAAGACGATGACATCCCATCGGATACGTTTGCACCTCGTATACATTTCAGAGAGTATTTACGCATACGTGTGGGAGTGGTACACTGACGTGCGAAAGTGGAATCACGCTCGTTTTGCTCCGAATTCCTTATGTTACGGCTGTGGGCATTGCTCTTAAATTCTATTCCTAATTGGTTGGAAGAATGCTGAGCATTTGTGTGCTAAAGTATGGTTGAGTCATGAATGGTGCATAGTTTGTAATAGCAATTTTGGTACAAGCAATATCTGAGAAATTATAAGTATGTGAGATGATGTATACTAACAGTTTTACTGAAGATCGGAGATGTTTAAATACAGTACAAGTTTGTTTTCATTTTTAAAGAGATAAAATAGCCATACCATTTACCACCTACCAGTTACCAAAACTATTCAAGAGCCAAAGATTTATCGTTTCAGTTCACTTTTAAATAAGTATAAAATTGATTGTAATGCTTAAATTCACCTTCGAACTAGAATTCTGTTAGCATTATATACTTCTTAAATCCTCAAAATACTTAAATCTATATACAGATTATTCTGTTATAATGAGCCTGTTATTGCAATAACAGACTAATTATTTAACATCTACAATAAGAAGTTCCAATGAAAAGTGTCAAAGAGCAAAAGGGAAAAATCAAAGAATTCGTCGTATACGCAAGACAGACGCTTGATCACTAACATCCGAACAAATCTGTTCCAGCAGTTAAAAATGTTTGTAAAAACACCAATTCTTGGAACGACTTGCCCTGGATTAGTTTAACTGCGATGCGGAATTCGAGACGGGCTCAAAGTAGGCAACGGACAAATTATGTTACACGGATCAAACCAAGGCGTTTGATAGATGATAGTATAATATTGCACTCTGAGTTTTAATTATGCGAAATAAACTGACAGATGCACATGTCAAGTTCGTATAGATATTCTATTAGTAAAAAAGAACAAAAATTTATGGGGATGACTATGTGTAATTGTTGTCATATTGTCGGTTTAGGCCCCTTAATTAAAAATCAGATTTTTAGTATGATTGCACGATCTCAGTCAAACGAAACTAAGACTAGAAGAAACAAATTGTAGGC
>JADPWL010000074.1:13877-24480 GCA_019059595.1 Marasmia exigua
TTGCTAGCACGTCAGCGACTTCGTTGCCTCTGATATTGCAGTGTCCCGGTACCCAAATCAGATTTACAATGTTGGCATTGCCAAGCTGGTTTAGGAGCAGGACACACTCGCTAGTGAGTTTGGAGTCAAGTTCACAGGATGTTAACGCCTTGAGGGCAGCTTGACTATCTGAGAAGATGAATATCTTCTTATTCTGGAGATTCATTTGTAGACTCTCTTGGACACAGCCAATTATTGCGAAGACTTCCGCTTGGTACACTGTGGTATAGCGACCCAGGTTGGCGAATTTGCGTATTCCGCAGCGATCATTACAAAATCCCGCCCCAGATATGCCCTGCTTCCTGGAGCCATCTGTATACCAAACGATGTCATTCTGCTTAACATTTCCGGGAGTTCCAGCCTCCCAGTCTTGTCTACTTGGTAACAAGACTGTAAACCGCTTATCGAAGCGGTGTTCACGGACCATGGAGTCAGAGGGCATATCCATGACCGGAATTTTCATTAGTTCATTGTAGAGGCCTCTCATGACCCTAGAATGCCATCTCGTCCTCCCTCTGATTTTCGCTCTCGTGATAGCCATCCTCGCTTCCATCTGCACGTGAATGTGCAGAGGTGGAATGTTCAGGAGGGCATCCATTGCTGCAGAGGGAGAGGACGAAAGCGCGCCAGTGGCTATAAGGCAGGCAGTTCTTTGAACTTTGCTGAGGTTCTCTACGCAGTTAAGTTGGTGCGTCTTCTTATACCACACACAGCAGCCATAAGTGACGATCGGCCTCACTATGGTTTTATAAATCCAGAGTGCGGCCATGGGCCGTAGCCCCCATTTTAGCCCCACCAACCTACTGCTTGCCCCCATCGCAATTTTTGCCTTTCTAGTGATGTAGTCGAGATGCTTGTTCCATGTTAGTTTTTGGTCTAAAAAGACTCCGAGATATTTGACCTCGTTGGACAAGCATAGCTTCGTACCAAGAAGTGTTGGGGTGTGTAGCGCCTCTAGTTTCCTTCTTTTGGTAAACGGGATTAAGACCGTCTTACGTGCATTGACTGTTAGCACGTGTCTCGTGCACCAGTTTTCTACTATTCGTAGGGCCCTTTGCATAAGATTGGAAATGGTGCTAGGGCATTTTCCTATGACCATTATTACTATGTCATCTGCGTAACCCTGAGTCAGAAATCTGGCTTCATTGAGCTCGCAGATGAGACTGTCAACAACCAATGACCATTGAAGGGGTGATAGGACTCCGCCCTGTGGACATCCTCTGGTCACTCTATAATGTAGGGTTTTATTCATCAACGTTGTTGTTGCAGTCCGATTTTGTAGCATGGATCCCATCCATCTGGTGGTGGTGTCGTCGATTCCACGATTCACCATACTACGTGTTATCACATCGAAGTTGGTGTTGTCAAACGCCCCTTCGATGTCAAGAAAGGCACAGAGTGCAATTTCTTTGTCTTCTATGGCTTTCTCAATTCTGTCCACCAGGTCAATAAGTGCCGTTTCCGTGGACTTGCCTGTTTGGTAGGCATGTTGTCTTGCACTCAGGGGTTTTTCAACGAGGTATGTTGCCCTGATGTGACTGTTCAACACCTTTTCCATCGTTTTTAGTAGGAATGAGGTGAGACTTATCGGTCTGTAGGACTTGGGCTGCGATTTGTCTTTGTCCCCTCCCTTGGGAATGTAAGTGACCCTCGCCCGAGTCCACGCTGATGGCAGATAACTCCAAGCAAAGCTTGCACGGTATAATTTTATCAGCGTAGAGATGATGATATCTTCGCCCCGCTGCAACAAAGCCGGGAAGATACCATCGACCCCACCAGATTTGTAAGGCTTGAAACTCCTAATGGCCCAAATTATCTGCTGGGGACGAAAAATAACGGAAGCTCTCCTCCAGTCTTCATTCCTCGGTCTCCTGTCCGGAGATTTACTGACCTGGAGTTCTCTTTCGTTATTAATGTACACGGATTCCGGAAAGTGCGTTTGAGCAAGCAGTCTCAGTGTTTCCTCCGGAGATTCTGTGAAAGATCCGCTTTCCTTAGCAGGCCTAGATGGGATTCAGGTGTCTTGGATAGTATTTTGTGGATCCTGGCAGCTTGGGCAGTGTCCTTGATTGACCCGCAGAATTTTTGCCAGGATCTTCTTTTTGCTTTCCTGAGCTCCCTATTGAAACGTGTTAACGCCTTCCTGTAAGCATCCCAGTTCTTGTCTTTTTTTGCCTTGTTAAATAAGGCACGGGCCTTTTGCCTCAGATGCTCCAGGTTTTTGTTCCACCAAGGCGTGTTTCTGTTGCTCTTAGTGGTCTTGAGAGGACAATTTTCTAGATACGCATTCATTAGGCTCTTGCCTAAGTCCTCTGCTGCGGCTTCCACTTGGTCCACAGTTTTGATGTATTTAAAATCTCCAAGGTATAACCTAAGGGAGTTCCTAAAGCCCTCCCAGTCTGTTCCCTTGGGGTCACGGTAGGTGTTCGGTTCCTTTGTTCCCGAGCATAGTATGTCGTACCTAATGTGGGTGTGGTCGGACATGGACGGCTCATCTGAGACGTGCCAATTGGTCACTCGGTGTGCGAGATTACCTGAACACCAAGTTATGTCTAGTACTTCCTGCCTAGAACGTGTGGTAAAGGTTGGTTTACTACCCACGTTAAGAACAAATTGATTATTAGTGAGCAAGTAGTCAAACAGTAACTCACCTCTAGCGTTCGTGTTGGAGCTGCCCCATGATGTGTGGTGGGAGTTGCAGTCGGTACCCACCAGCAGCTGGGTTTCTCTCTCCAGACAGTATTCCACTACCGGCGTCACCTTGTTCACCGGATCCTGGTCCTCACCGGGTAGGTACATGGAGCTGACTATGAATGTCTCCCCACCTTTCCCCCCGGGTAGGTCTATATACGCTGCAACAGCATCATCTGTACACAGAGAAGGGATCGGGAGGTAATTTATGCCTCTCTTGAAGAGCATGCATGCTCTTGGCCTCACTCCGCAGGTGTTACTTAATATCTTACCTGCCGAGTTTAGCCCCATTACTGTGGTTTTATTCACCCACGGTTCTTGGATCAAGGCGATGTCCAGGTCCTCAGAGAGGAATCTTTGGCAAAGGGCAGCTGAGGCTGCCTTTGAGTGCTGGAGGTTTACTTGTATCACCTTAATCATTATGTTGTTGGGTTTGGGGAATGGGAAGGGAAGGGTTGGGAGAAAGTTTCTAAATTCGGAGGGAAGGGATAGGAGGATATTTGTGTAGGTGGGTTGTGTCTGTTTCTTGCGGGGATGGGGGGGGGGGGGATTAGTTGTTTTTGTTGAGCAGGTTGCTTGCGGCTTTCCTGCTGGAGTGCTCCTGTGCTAGGGTCGGTAGATTTACCGGCCTTCGCACAGCGCCTCTCTTGCCGCGTCCCCCTGCTGGTCGTGTTCGACCACCACGACCACCACCTCTGCTGTCTAGGGCAGATGGTTGGCAGGTAGTGGTGCTCCTGCCTCTCGAGGGTCCTGCAACACGACTGTTGCCCCTCGAGACTCCATGCGTCCCCCGGACGGGTGGAGGTGTGGTGCTGCTGGAGTCGGCTCCAGTTGCTCCTCTTGAGGGTTCCGTACCCGAGACCAAGTTGGAGGTACTTGGACGAGCCTCGACGCTTGCCCCCTCCTTCTTGTCCCCGGATACCTTGCCCCCTTTGACCCTTATCTGGATAAGGCCAAAGTCAAGGTAGAGACGCCCCTCGCGTTGAAGAATAGTCTCCAAGGCCGCCTCGTCGAAGGAAAAGGTCACTGTTTGACCTTTTGCTTCGGGCTTCCGGTTGACTACCCTCCAACTCGAGAGGTCTAAACCTTTGTTTTGTTTTGCCAACCTCCGCAGGATGGTACCTGCGTCGTGTTTGGCTTCCTGTATCCAGGCCGTGCCATACCTAGGCTTGGGCATATCCTCTTCGTTTACAGCGGAGAGATTAGCCCCATCCCAGGGTTTAATGTTGGGCAGTTTGCAGATGAGCCACTCCTTCGAGTCCTCATCTGCGCACGCCAAAAGGATGCCACCCGAGCGCGGTTTGCATCCAATAAAGCTGGGACCGTCCCCATTCATCTGAGGTGTCAATACACTTCAAGATAGCATCTTGAAGCATTTCGACCCTCTCCTGGTCCATTTTTCCCAGGGCGTCTATGATGCCACACGTGACGGACCCAGCAACCTCCTTAAAAGTAGGCTTCGAGGTGGAAGGCTCGCCAAGCTTCGGTGCCTTGGTAGGATTGCCTTGATTCGAGGTAGACGAGGTATTGAGAGGGCGCTTAGTCGCCCGCTCCCTCGTTTCCCCCTCCTCTTGGGTCCTCTGCTTAGCCTTCTCACTCATGCGCAGTTCTAGCGCCTGCTCGAAGGTCATACCCTTCGCTACGAGCCGATAGATTTGCTTCCTATCAGCTCCAGAGAGCTTAACCCTGGGTTTACTCTCTGGCCCCTTGGTCGACGAGTCCCTTTGGTGCGTTGCACCCAGAGGGGTCGACTCCGCGTTAGAAGTACCCGGTCCATCAGTCCCAGGTGCTTCGGCAGTGATAGTATGCTCCTCAGTATCGCTACCAAAGAGCATAGCCTCAGAGGTACCTGGTACCTCTTCGGTAGAATTTAAATGGTTGTCTATAATGTCAATAATATCCATATAGTTCCCACGAGAAGCTAGGGAAGTAAAGGTCCACCCCTGCAGAGCCCCGCTTGCAGGGGTAAGGCTAAATAGACCTCGATTTCGCCTGGTTTCGAGGCCCCTCCGTTCTCGACCGAACATCCCTTCGGCCATGCATCTATCGGCACGGGTCGGATGACACCTTAGATTGGGGTTTTTTAGAGTCGAGGTTAACTCCTCCAGGACATGAGGGGAAGGATAAGGTGAGTTAGGGTGGTTCGAGGATGAGGCGGGGAGCATGGGTTTGAGGTTGTCAGGAATGCTCCTAGCCTGGGATTGGGTTTCGGAGCAGCCATCTATTGTCCGGTGTCAACGTGACACCCTCTCCCGTCCTCAAGCAAAGAGGTGGGTATGGGGGAGGGCGAGCTATCCGCAACCTGCTCACCCGCTCGGTCGCATCAGATGACAACTGCGCATGTCGCATACACTGTCAGTGGTCACTGGTCCCATAGAAAGTGCATGCACAACCGAGTGGTGAATACTTATCAAAGATTGTTTTTTTTTGTATATAAATAAAATAAACCAGCCAAGTGCGCAACAGATCATGCAATGTAGGGTTACGTAGTTGCTCATGATAGGTGCGACCTTCTATGGACTTATTTAACTGTGTCACTGCCACACCGCCAGCAAACGCACACCATGGAAACATAAACACCCGCAAGCCTTTTATAAATTTACTAGTGGCCCGTTCTCACTTCTTTACGGGACAATAGTTCCATTTAACACCAATAGATGGGGTTAGCTGTCGATTATATCGCGCAAACGTTTTGTGTTTTCGGATTAAATAAAAGCGTGGCCGCAATCTGTAGGATTTACCTCTTTATAAATAGTATAGATCATATTAATAGTGTTAAATAGAGAGATTTGGGGGAGGCCTTTACCCAGCAGTGGGACAGTATAGGCTAGGTAATAAAAAACATACATATTAGTAACTAAGGCTCAATCGATGGTAACTTAATCGATCATAAAACGCCTTCCATACCGAAGATTGTGGTTCGAATCCGAGCATGCACCTCTGTATTTTTCAAATCTATGTGAATATTTCTACCATCATCTCGGCGGCGCGGGAAAACATCGTGAAGGAACCTGCACGTTTCGGATAGTTTCTGAAACGTGTAACCATGATTCAGTTCGTCTGGTTCCCCTGGTAAAGGGTTGCAAAGGTCAAACGGCAGTCGCTTCATTGTAATTACCAGGTCCCAAATCCTGAATCATGGTCCAAGCGTACCCCCAGCATCCGCCTCCGGGCAACCGGGAATTCACGCTAAGATGAGGAGCACCTTTTTTTTTTGTTTTCCCAGGAGAAATGCATTACGCAGACCCTGCCGCCGGGGGGCGACAGGGTCTGCGGTCTGCTACTGTGGGGATCACCCTCCGGGCCGCTTCTTCTAACAAGAAGCGACCTTAGGGCATACCCACTAAAACTCCCGGGGCTCAACCACCCGTGGGTATAGAATGGGTTCACGGGAACTGCACGAGGCTATTCCCCGCAACCCCACTCCCCCACAGGCCCCTACACGGGGTGTGCGGCCACGCCCCTCCTCAGGCTAGGAGGAGGAGGGTTGGGGACAGCCGGAAGAGCTGAGCCGTCCCAAACGAGCGGTGGAGGTACCAATGGCAGTGCCGGCACAGGGACCCTCGTCCCTGTTGCCGGCTGGCCACCTCCACGGAGAGGACGAAGAGTTCTCCGCGAACTCGTCCTCTCCTTGCTCGAAGCGGGCCTGCGCCGCCTCCTTCTGCGCCACCACTTCTTCGCAGAAGTGGGCGAAGGCCGACCACGCCCTCTCATTATCCAGCATAGCTTCAACTATGCTGGGCAATGAGAGGCCATGTCCGACCTCCGCGACCAGCGCTGACCGCTGTTGGTCGAAGGACGGGCACACCACCAACGTGTGGTGTGCCGAGTCCTCCGCAGCGCCGCACTGGTGGCACGAAGGAGTGTCCTCCCGCTGAATACGGTGCAGGTAGTTACCGAAGCAACCATGCCCGGTAAGTACCTGCACCATCCGGAAGGACAGAAACCCATGGGGGCGCTCGAGCCACCGGTCCAATACCGGGGCGAGCGCTGCGAGCGTGGGACGGCCGTACCTCTCCACCTGGAGAGAGGCCGTACATGCCTCTACCATTTGCTGGCGATCCTCCTTCCTTAGCGCCTCCCTTTCTCGGGGGCAGAAGGGATCGCCAGCCGCTCGCTTGGCCGCCGTCTTCTCGTAGACGGTGGCCAGCACTCCAGCCTCCAACTCCCATGGCGGGGTGGAGGCGAGTGCGCAGGCCGCGGAGATACCTACCGTCCGGTAGGCTCTCGCGACCCACTAGGCAATGGCCCTTTGCGGCCTCCTTAGGAGGGCCACATTGCCCTTCTTCCTCAGGGCCCCCATCCAGATCGGGGCCCCGTAGAGGGCCATGGAGCGGAGGATGCCGGCATATAGCCGCTGACACCTCTCTCCAGGCCCTCCCAGATTCGGCAGCAGCCACGAAAGGTGGTCTGCCGTCTTTAAGACCCGCGCTGACACCCCCCTTATGTGGGGGCCAAAGTGCCAGCGCGGATCCAGTGTGAGGCCGAGATATTTTATCTTTAGCCCCCACCAGGATGTCCACCCCCCCGACGCGGATGGCTGCGCCGGGGGGTGGTCGGCTCTCCCGAGGCCCAGGAAAATAAAGGGCCTCGGTTTTGGCCAGGGCTACGTTTAGCCCCAGCCGGCCGATACGGCCGACGACCAAATCGCCGCCGACCGATGCGAGGCGCGCTGCATCCCGGAAGGACTTCCGGGGCGTCCTCTGCATAACAGATGACACCCATGCCCGGGAGAAGCGCGCCTCGCAACACCCAATCATATCCGATGTTCCAGAGCAGGGGGCAAAACGGACCCCTGTGGAACACCGGATACGACCTGACGCCGCTGGACAGAACCAGCGGCGTCAACAAACAAGATGAGGAGCACCTACTTGTAGGTACCTAACCTTGTTAATTTTACCTACCTAGCCGTGAGTTTTTTTTTTATTTGTTATAATTAGTGTGGTATGTTGGTTGATTATTATGATACCTTAAAAACAAGTACTACTTTTAGAATTGGCACGAACTCAATATGTGATGTTTCCTGATTGTTAAGAGTTCTCTTGCCGTAAGAGGCCGTGTGGTCCCCGGCAGAGTAGAATAGGCCACCCTCACTCTTACCGAGGTGTCGTAAAAGGCGACTAAGTTAAAGCTGCTGGCATGATCGTCAGCACCCAGAGAAGGAAAACTCTGCATTTATATCAAAACCCTCGCCAACCCGTCTGCCAAGCGTGGTGAGTATGGCAAATACCCCTCATGTGATTGAGAGAGGCCCGTGCCCCAGCAGTAGGGACTTAAATGGGCTGATGATGATGATGATGATGATGAAGAGTTCTCTTAGCTTATTAACAACTTCAAAAATCGAGTGAGATAATCCTCTAAACATCTGACAAACTTCTTAATCTCTGGTGTGGCTGATATCCATGAGCGGCGGTGATCATTTACCATCAGGTGACTCGCTTGCCCGTTTGCCTCCCTTTCTCATAAAACAAAAAAAAATGGTTTGCGAGCAATCACGGGCAGTATCAGGTTTTCTGTAAGATAACTCTTAGGGCCAAGTTCTCTAACTATTTAAACAACGTGATCACGCTTTAACCATGCAAGCGCTAATAGCAAGCACGGTTAAATTGTGATTACCATTGTTTTAAAGTTGATGAACTCGGCCCTTATTAGTTGAGCAGACGAACGGAACTGGCGGACTGGTGTCGCGGGTGTCCATGGGCGGTGGCAATCGCTCACCATTAGGTGATCCGTCTTGTCTGCCACTAATAACAGGAAAAAAAGTTAATATGACGAGCTTGTTAAGGTGACGGGTGGGGCACACTAGTGACGCACATCGATTTTAATTTTTAGCTACTAAACCAGATCTGTTTTAAATACTTTTTCGGGGTTACAAACTCTAGGTGACGTCCAAAATTTTGCAATTTTATACCTAAAATTACAGAGATACATACTTACCTAAATTTAGGGCGAGTGCAATCTACACAGAGGTCCCTAAATAGGTATAGGGCGAATGTAATAATTAAACAGATATGTAGTTATGGAAATCAATGGACAATACGACAAAAAATATATTCGCATTTTTATACGCTTTTCGAATAAAAAAAGAGAAAAAAGATGATCCATATTTTTTAATTATCATTAAATGTGTCTTTTTAGTAAAATATTATTTTTTTAAATTATTAATTATATGCCGGAAGTGACGTAGTTCTGAGGCTCAACGTATTGTGATGTCGGTGCTATATGCCCAATAAAAAAGTTTAGGCGACTTTAAATAGCTTACTGTCACTGTCACTACTTTGCCTTGTCATTTTATAATAAGAAATTTTACTTTTTTTAAATTATCGCGCGCAAATGCGTTATTAATTTGTAATGCCGAGTGATGACGTCACAGGAGGATTTTTACATTTTATTTTTTTTCTCCATATATATCAGTTTAAAAAATCTGGAATTATTTTTCTTAAATTTCTATAAATCTTATGTAGAAATAGTATTTTACATTTCGGAAAATGATTTTATGTCGTATTGTCCATTTCCTACTTTAATTTTACTTAATAAGTATGAAGTTTCTTAGTTTGTAAACGGAGATTTTCTATTCAAATTCCTGTCGAGCAAGATGCATAGCTGAGTAAAGCTACTGTTACACATATTCATTTGTAGCGTATATGAGCATGCTTAATGAACTGTTCACATTTGCTATCATTAAGCATCTATCAGCATGCTTAAAAATAAGCAAACCTGTTTACTCTTGCTAAAGCAATCCGCCACACTCCCCCTTCCACCCGCACTACAGGCAGCATGCTCAACAACGACCGGAGTGCGATTTTTGAGCATGTTAATTATTAGTAGCACGTCCGTCCATAAATGCTACTAAGTTACTATTTACACTTTCAAGTCAAAGAACAAGTCTTTCTTATTATCCTTACAGAAGAGTAAGTAATGTAAAAATAGCTTCCAGTCCAGATATTCTATATAGTAATTTAATATCTTTCCAATATTATTATATTATTTAATATGTGTTATATTATTACTTTATTTATTTTACTTTACAATATTTATCGTATTTTATATGTAATTATTAATTATAATTAGTATTGTTACTGTACACATAATGTTTTAGTAACTACTACTAAGATAGCTGTCGTCGGTTGAGGCCCATCTTTTGGTTGGAATCCGCAGAATACCAGTGGCTTAGCGTGGCATTGCATGACACGATGAGCCGTATACTGAGCGGAGACCATTTTGGTACCTGTTTTATTAATTATGTTTTTTTTTTGTAAGTTTGCATGTGTATTTTTTGTTGATTTTCTGTGTTATTTTATTTTGGTACCAAATAAACATTTTTTCTTTCTTTCTTCTTTTAAGTAGCACATGCTCAAAAGTAGCATGCTTTAAGTGTGAAAATAAGCATGTGTAATAGTAGCTTAAGGAATTGCTGTAGTTTCCTAGGAGCGTTATGAATAAGGCTCGTGTTTATAGTGGCTCAGATTTTAATAATGTGTTTAGTTGGATGGATCGGCTGCAGCAGTTGGTGGGGTAATTTGACAAGATGAGTAATGAGCTTCTTACCCGTATTAGCAATTCATATTCACATAGTATCACATAATAATAAGTAAGTAGGTTTGTATTGTAGGTTTGTAGGTTTGTATACTAGTAACTACAAAATTTCCTTCGCCGCACCACTTGCACGTTCTGCATGACCCAAAGGTTAACTGGTAGAGAATGCTTCTTGCATTTAAGTTCGCCTTATTGTATCAAAATTTGTTGCAATAAAGTTTTAATAAATAAATAAATAAATAAAAATGGAACATTTTTAAACGTAAATCAACATAAGAATTCGGTATACCCTTACAGTAGTGGTTTAAATTGTCTAAATATATACCTACTAGACTTT